>APFE030545369.1:0-40666 GCA_000404065.3 Pinus taeda | reverse complement strand
TTTTAATGACTTTCTCTCTTTTTTGAAGTTTGACATGGAGAGCAGAGGTATTAGGCTTGACAAGGAGGATAATATGACTATTGATGGAGCCATATTAACTGCAGACAGTCATGGTGACAAATTGCAGTGTAACATAGGGGACAAGCAGCATTGGTTGATTCAGGAGGTAAGGTTGTGAAAAACAACTTTGCAGGAATTGTCATAGGTGCAACACTGACAACCTGAGACAGTCGCAAGAGTACACCTATTTTCAGAGACGTCGTCACAAGAATACACCTATTTTTAGAGACGGTCCGATTTCAGGAATCATCGTAGGGGTTAAACTAGCAACCTGAGACAAAAGCCAAATCGTTGCAGGCACAAAGCTAGCAACTGAGTGATGTACAACTTAACCAAAGAGGACAGGCATGACATCATCGCAACTATTAGGCTATAAACAGCGACGATCTCAATTAAGAGAAAAAACAAATCAAAAACACCTGAAGGACACCAGACTAATCTCTCAAACAATGAGAGGGACTACCAGATTGACTCAAGTAACCCAGAACACTGATGGCTCAACCCCAAATTCAAGAGACACTAAATCGAAAACAAATCAAGAGCAAAACAAGCGACAACATACAAAGGATTCCCCAGTGGAGTCGCCAACTTGTGATGTAGGAAATGTTCCCTCTGTGGACAGAGGCAACCCCTCTAGCCCTAGAGTGGGTCTAGTCACAGCAAGACAAAACAACAGCTAATTTCCTTAAAAAGTCATTGTTGAAAGAGCCTACCTCAAACCGATGTTCGATGGAGCTTTCGTTGCGCCGCTTCAGCTATCATCTCCTTCTCCCCGATGAGCGATTTACCTGAAATAACACAAGAGAACAAAAGAACATGTAATGGAGCACAACGATGACCTATTTACTTACAGAGTCAAGGAACCATAAGCTATCAAGTATATTTCACACATGGAATAGGAAATCACTATTGATTGTATTCAAATGAATAAAATCAAAGCTTACAACCAAGCCTTGACGTCACAAGCTTCCTCGAAGGGTCCAGCCTGTATGTTTATTCAAGCATTCACTCTAAAAAGGGTCTCCCAAGAGGTTGATAACTCTATCTCTCACTCAAAAGCACTAGTAAAAGGCTAAGGCAATCCACAACCAATTGCTAAACTATCAGCAATTCACACTGCAAACTATCAATCTCACACCAAAGCTAGCTAACTTGCACAATACCAAAAATTAAGAACTAGCTGATCATAGCAATGGGGAATGCTTTTATAAGAGGAGGAGCCTCCATAAATGAGGGAGAGTGAGCTTATCCTCAAGGGAGGTTTCTAAAAAGGCAGAACCACCATCCCAAAGGAGGAAAGGCGAATTTCCTTGACCCAACAACCAGTTCCAAAACCATCCAGAAGCATTTTATTTGAACTAATTCACCATATCTGGATCGTCGCGAGTCAAACACTAGGGCTCAGAGATGATGTCGTAGGGAAACAGTGTATTCAGAGCTATTGTCGCAAGAAAGATATTGAGGACTTGCAACTAGCCCTAAAATCCAACCGTCGCAGAGAACAGATGTACCCCTATGATGGCGTCACGACGTTCTAGTTCATTACAGAAAATCATTGTAGGAAAAATGAGGTTTACTTGCGACAATATTGAAACATGGGTAAAATGGGTCAATCTTCAGGATTAAAGAGAATTTGTTAATCTTATTGAATGATTGGGAAGATGTGGACACATTTGTTTGAGGTATGACACAAAGAAGATGTCGCTCAGCGACTGACTTTATTCGAGATGACGAGATACAGAGTCAGTGACAAATTACTTTGTAACAGCCTTGACCACAATCTATGTGATGATCAAGGTTAGGCCCAACCTGCCAAAGCGACCCAATAGTGTCAGTGCCTATCCCTCCACGGTTGGCCCCAATCTTGAGCAACAATCTACCTCCCCCTATGGTGAGGGCTTCGGTGATTGCCCATGTGTTTTCCTGTGAATGAATCAATTCACATGTTATCCTTCCCATGCTCACTAAGGAGTGGAGTATCCCACCAATCCACTCGATCCCAAGATCCCATAACCATACTAGAGGTCCACAACCCCCAACCCTCTCTATTTGTTTTTGTGATATTTTGCTAGTTGTTGGGGCTCCCTCATGCCCCATCTTTGACTCCTGTAGGTATCCAATAGGTAGGCACCGAGCATCAAGAACCTGTGTTGTGAATAACCAACTGCTCCATGCTTGCCAAATCACACAACAAGATCTATTATCCCAACTCCTGATGATGTGCCATGTTCCTTCTTGAAGCCTAGGCATCATCCTGCCAGCAAGGGCTACCATCCCTAGCACATCATGCTCACCTAGTGTCTCAAGTTGTCGAGTTGGAAGAGAACCATACAACTCCCTCTCGGTCACCTCCACAAGTGTGAACCTAGGGGTGCAACATACACTACCTCAACAACCAACCATGTTATCCCTAAGCCTGTATCTGTCAACTCATGCACCTACCAAGTGTCTCAACTAGAGAGTCTCCTCCCAGCCCATGACACATGGTGTCTCATCCAACTGCCTAGGGTGAGCCTCCCACGCCCTGCTACCTAAATGGAGAGTTTCAAGGGGCAACAACCAAACACCAGAGGAGGATGGGTGGGTATGCCTTGAAGGGTATGATTAAGGGTCTACCATAATGCTCAAGAGTAATCCTACGTATGTCCTTGTGTCTGCCTTGGATCTTCTAAGAACCCCCTTGAGGCCCTATCTCTGCTAAGCATGGTATCACCAGATGCTCAACCATGTCCTCATTGATCCTCTGCGAAATGCATCCAATGGTACACCTACTGCTCCTATCCATAAGTCTCATTGGAGGTAACACTCCAAGTGCCCACTGCATTTAATCATCTGCCACTACATACCACCCAGTATCACCCCACTCATCGGCATGCCATTATATACTGCAACCTGTCTCTATACACCATGAAATACCCTTAGCTACATCCATACCATCTTGTATCATCTTGTCTCCTGCCTGTGCCACTGCACCTGTCACTCCTCCTACTCCATAGTGTCAACCAGCATGCTATGGTATACCACCATGTATCTCCATGCTCCTTTGTAGGCCACTGCTCCTCACTGCATAGGCATGCACACCACTAGGTGCTATGGCCTAGAATTGGTTCTGTATGCATCAAACCACATCCCTCTATATAAAACTAGACGCTACGACCTGACTCTGTGTAGTCTTGTGTACCAATGCCTACAATCATACTACCTTGGAACATACGGTATCCCGCATGTGCCAAAGTGTTTTCCACTCTGATAGTGACCCCACCATGACACGCAAAATGTCCCCTTGTCCATCCTGGTAGACCTGAGCACCCAAATTCCACTCTTGCTGGGGGGGTATCTCTGTTATGCCGATCCTCTATGACCACTAAGTCCTAAACCTCAATGGGAGAACACTATCTCCATACAATATCTAGTCTAGTGGCATATCCATGCCGCTTCCTCCAACCAACTCCTACCAAACAATGTTAATCATCTTGCACCCCCATGTGCAACCAACATGCGAAAACAACCATTGGAGTATGCTCACAAACCACCTGGCCACTATCATCAGCTGAAACTCCCCAAAGGAATGCAAGTGCTCAGGCATGGGGTTTACTACCTCATCAATGCCATAGCCATCTCGCATGTTTGATATCGGATAGGAAGCCCTGCCTGGATCCCAATGCCAACCTAAGCCTCCAGCACCCTCAATGTCTGAGAGCTCCCACTGAGCTTTACCTCAGACTACGACCATCTCCATGAGTTTAGCCTGCCCCACTGGTTACCAACTTAGAATCTCTCACCATCCAACCCCAAGAGAGGGATCGAATGCACAAACTCTAGCACATAGAACAAGCCCTCCATTCTGCAAGTGTTGGACCCTGCGCAACTCATGTTGCCTCAACTCACCATCCTGGTCAACACATAAAATTTGTCGGGGAGTCTATGCATCTCTCTCTCCATGGTCCAAATGTATTCTAGCAATGTTGCAAGACCCATCTATATAATCCCAAAGAGAGCTATTATCTGGAAGTACTGCAACTCTATTGATGGTATGTGCATCTAACAACTCTAAGTCAGTGGTGGGCACCAAAGAACATTGCTCGTCCTCCTCCACCATGGGCTCAAATGAGTCACCAACTGCCCCTCCATGACTAGCTCATGCCCCTCTATGTGCTCTCCATGTTTTGTAGGTGGTTGTCATCCCGCAACTCTATCGTAGATCTGGGTGCCTCTATACCTATCGGCTCCTCATCAAGGGTGGTGATGTCTCTTGGCACCTCATCATCTTGTCATGCGTCACTATCACCTGAAAACTCTATCACGACCTTGGATATCTCAACAACGGATGTCACCTTCTCAACGGTGGACATGTTTGTGTCTCCTAGCACCTCATCAATGGATGGTCCTATGGGTGTATGCTCTACTTTCTCACCCAAGGTGTCAATCGGTGCTATCAAAGAGGCCTGAAACAATGGTGACTCTTGTGCCACACTGGGTATACCAATGTTCAATCTCCTCCTCAGGCCCCTGATTTCTCAGACCATCTCTCCACCAACAAAATCATCTCCTTGACTCATCCTCTAACTGTATTTGCCCTGCCTACTCCTTTTAAGGAGATCTGGTGCCTTGATTCTGACAGCTTTCCCCACATAGTGTAGATGATTGTACTGCCATGGCTTGTGCACCTTTAGTGTCTATGTTGTAAGGACAAGGATGGATCTGATCTGATTCCTTCCCAAACTGAGCCAACCTCTCATCACTCCAGCGGATTCCACCCCAAAAATCTTGCATATTGAATCTCCCTTGAGCCATGGATAGTGTATAGTGTAACTCGTCACTGTGCGTACATGCCAAAATCTCCCTTGATCTTACTAGTTACCCACAGCTAGGCCAAGATCATGCTCTGATAACATTGTAATGTTCCTAAGTAGGAATGTGAGTGATATTAAGCAAATAAATAGTGCAGCAGCATATAAAAATAAAATCGCACATTAGACATCCATGGAAATTATTAAAAATTAGAGGGCTATATACAATATGAAATGGAATCGTGCACCTGGGCTTGTCCCAATGAACAACCAAGACCAACCCCAAGTGGGAAAATAGCTGAGCTAAAGGCTACCCAGCTCTTGCGCCACTTTGCATTGCACTGCCCCAGTAAACTACTACCCTAATGAACTTTGACCTGTTGGAAGGTGCCCAAACACTTCCCAGAAAATTATATCCTTTCAACCCCGAACTCCTTGGACAAAACCTAGAAGGGAATTTCTCTGGTTTTCACTTTGGATTTTCGACCTCCTTGGAGCATCTCCCCAATTTCGACTACCAATTTTGACTAGCAGGAAACAACCTTCAAATCCCTCTACAAACACCTATGAAGTGATGGTTTTACCTATGTTATCCAACTCCTTACTCCCCAGATGGATCTTGGCCAAGATTAACTACTCTCCCAAGTCCCCACAAATTGCTGCTATAGGTTTTCGCGCAATCCCTATGCCCAAAAATTTGAATAGCTGATGCACTGGTATAGTTGGCTGCAAACTCCAATGAAAATGTCCTCAACAAGCAACCTCCTCACCTCGCAAAACTCCCAGCAAGCAATGAACCTCCTAGCTGGCTTCCAACTCCTCCTGTGTGTTTCTCGCTACGTACAAAATATGCTATTCCCTCTCTGCGTTGTTGGCTGAAGTGTGTTACAGTGATGAACTCCCTGAAACTTTTGTGGAACAGCCACACTAGGGTGGGCACAGATGATCACCTGAAGAAGAGGTTGAATCTCCCATGTGAGAGATTCGTGGCTAAATAGTCGGTAGACTTGCTAAGTAGTAGAGTGTACAAAAGAGTGTTTGTTTGCAAATGTTCAAGATGAAAAAAAAATGAGAGTTGATCTCTCTTTATAAATCCTTGAGCCCCCTTAGCCTCATGCGGGCCCCTCCATCCACCCATTCAATCTTCCCTCCAAGCATATTGAATGGCTAATTCGAACTCCTATGTGGCTGGCCCCCACATTCCACTAGCAGCTAAATAAAGTCAATTTGGCCCCTAATTCCCTAAGTCGAAAGTGTGGGGCCCTCTTCCTTAGTCAAAATGTACAAAATTGTGTAGAAGCACCCTGTTACTAATGTGTTTGAGAAGGGACATGATAGTCCTCCCATCCCCCTTAAGCAACCTCAAAGTTTGGTAATCCAAAATATGCTCACCCTCCCAGGTGGCATCCTCATCTGCCAAGTTCTTCCAATGCACCAAACATCGCTTGTCCTCAAGTAATGCCTGAACAAACACCCTCTCCGACTATGGACCCCAACTATCACTGCAAACTTCACCAGGGTCCCAAATGTGCCATTTGATTGTCCTTGATCGTTGTACTATCCTATAGTGAAGGAATCCCTCGATAGCAAGATCCCAAGCCAACCTGATTAACATGAAGCCCCCCTTTCTCCAATCACTATCCTGCCAGATATGGGCATTAGAACCCCTATGTCTATCACCAATAATTAGAGCATCCCGATGATGTAAAACTCTGCCCAAATCCTCATGAACCTTCTCTACCAAACAGTCCACCCCATGCACTCTAATTTTGGGCCCTTGAAGATACAAGTCAATCCCTATGCAAATGAAGCCTCTCCTACAAGAGCTCCTCCTAAAATCCTCTTGCTTGCCATCCTGCCATGTTGGTGAAGTCTCCCATACCCTTAGTGAATCACTGAAACCCGATGGAGAATGTTGATGACCCTCCCCTATAGAAACTATCTCACCCCTATGGGTATATGAACTTCTAAGTACTATGACGCTAGGGTCCCATGCCCAACATAGCAAGAAATTGTCTTGCTGACCCCATGATACCCTGGTCATCACTAACTATCTAACCACTATCTAACATGCTCATACCATAGCCTCCTCTCGCATAGGTCTTGGCCACAATCTATGCGATGATCAAGGTTATGCCCAACTTGCCCAAGCGATCCAATAGTGTTAGCGCCTATCCCTCCATTGTTGGCCCCAATCTTGAGCAACAATCTACCTTGCCCTATGGTGGGGGCATCGATGATTCCCCATATGTCTGCCTATGAATGAATCAATTCGCATGTTATCCTACCCATGCTCACTGAGGAGTGGAGTATCCCACCAATCCACTATATCCTTGGATCCCATAACCATACTAGAGGTCCACAACCCTGAATCCTCTCTCTTTGTCATTGTGATATGCTGCTAGTTGTTGGGACCCCTGTGTGCCCTGTCTTTGACTCCTGTAGGTATCCAATCAGTAGGCATCGAGCATCAAGAACCCGTGTTGCGAATAACCAACTGCTCCATGCTTTCCAATTCACATAGCAAGGTCTACTATCCTAACTCCTAATGATATGCCCTGATCCTGATCAAACCCTAGGCCTCATCTTGCCAACAAGGGCTACCATCCCTCGCACATTATGCTCACCTAGTGTCTCAAGTTGTCGAGCTGGAAAACCACCATACAACTCCCTCTCGGTCACCTCCCCATGTGTGAGCCTAGGGGTGGAACATATGCTACCTCGAGAATCAACCATGTTATCCCTAATCTTGTATTTTTCAACTCGTGCACCTACCAAGTGTCTCAACTGGGGAGTCTCCTCCTAGCCCATGACACACAGTGTCTCTTCAAACTTCCTAGGGTGAGCCTCCCATGCCCTGCTGTCTAAATGGAGAGTGTCAAGGGGCAACAACCAAACACTATGTGACTGTAAGCAACACTAGAGGAGGATGGGTGGGTATGTCCCGAAGGGTATGATCAAGAGTCTTCCATAATTCTCAAGAGTAATCCTACAAGCATCCCTATCCTTGCCTTGGATCTATTGACAACCCCCTCGAGGCCCTATCTCCACTAGACATGGTGTCACCAGATGCTCAACCATGTCCTCATCGATCCTAGGTGAGATGCAACCAATGGTACACCTATTGCCCATGTCCACAAGTCTCCATTGAGGTAACTCTTTAAGCACCCACTGCATTGCATCATCTTCCACTGCATACCACCTAGTATCACCACACTCATCGACATGCCAATGTGTACCGCAACCTGTCTCTGTACACCATGGAATATTGTTACAGAACCATTTGGGTACATCACTCCCATCATCCAAATCATTGTTTTAGGGCTCATCAAACCCTATTTTCAGTTGCTACATGCCCTAAACAAGTCACAGTTTTGAATGCCTCCTTCCTAGAGAGTTTCATGATTTGAAGGCATCCTGAAATGACTTCTAGAGGAACTAGCATAGGTAGGCCCATGTAAGGTTGTGCTGCAGAGTAGTTGAGTCCATGCCAAGGTGCTCTACAGAGCACTTAGGCCCTCTTTCACCTACGCTGGGTGAGGCTGAGAAAAATTCACATAAGGTTTGGGGAATATTCTTATCTCTTGGAGTCATCTAGAAGTTTCCCTCACTTATCAACTCCTATGAGCTCAAAAATGGATGGGGAATGAGTTAAGATGCATCCTATCCTCTCATCCCTTCCTCCATGGAACTAATTCTAAGTATGGAAGGCCATTCAATACCCCCATTTATGACATAACCTCCTTCATCCTCCTATAAATTGAACACTCATTTAAGTGACCAAGGGCTAGGCTGTGCTGAATTGTAAGGAGATAATGTTGTTATGAGAATTGTCTTTGAGACAAGTATTGTTATGTTACAAGTTTTTCATGCTTTTGATGTGATGTGGATGGGATCCAAGCTAGAGGAATGAATTTTAATCAGACATGATGCTTGTAATTCTTTCTTCTATTCAATAAAGTATTTGAACCCTTTTCCCATATGTTTTTATTGAAATATGATTCTTATATGTGTGAATGTATATGATTCCATTTACTTGTATTCAATAGATCTTTTGCTTTGATCGGTTCTTTGTCTTTTGTTTGTGTTTACAGGTACTTCTCAAGCGTGTTAAGTACGGGAAGGAGCGATAGGATTGATACAAAGGAGACAAGAGAAAAGTGGAACTACAAGTAGGTATTCTCATCTTCTTTTTCTTATCTATTTCTTATAGGAAAAGGCTAAAGTGCTTTAAATTGTTGTTCTAGATATGGCTACTTATCTAGGGAATTAGTATTTATCTGTAGATACCAAATTCTCCAAAACAAATTGGCGACTCCACTGGGGAAGATCATCCTTCCTAGTAGCTTATCCACCTCCTAGGACATTATTGCAGAACCTACTTGTGTTCATTGATTGTATTTCAGCTCTTTTGCATTGAATTTTGGTCAAAACTGTGTCAAATTGCCTTTTGAAATGGCTCATTGTCACCAGCATAGGCTTGTGAGGGACACAGCATGCTGCAAAGCACCCTTTGCTTAGGGACAGTGCTCTGAAGTGCATTGTCTCCCATTTAGGGCTGCACTAATCCTCCTAGGGTCAGTTTCCCACCTTTGGAATGTGTTTTTTCCAACTTTTCTCTATTTGATAGCTTGCTGAATGATCAATGAATGTCATGTCTCAGAAAACAAGTTTCTGTCTCCTTTTCTAGCCCTACTTTGACTTGGTTGATTAATGTTTCTTAAATGTTTTCTTTGTCATTATCGATCCATAGTCAAAGTTAGATTATAGTCGATTAATATTTGTTTGAAAGAAAGTGTCGTAAAAGTCTTCTTTTCCTTCGAAACAGAACTGTCGTAAAATCTTCGTTCTTGTTAAAGATTGATTGATTGTATGTGCATTAGTTTCCCTTTTGTTCACATTCACATTAAGGAAATCGAAAAGAAATGCATGCATGTTGCATTGAAAAAGTTTGTGTGTGCTCATAGGAATAGTTTAGGGAAATTGCATCAGATTATGCTCTTTGTTCTTTGATCGAAAGAAATCTAATTGCTATATCCCTAGTAGCTAGGATTTTCATCATTAAACTGAATGGAAAGAATTTTTATCATAATAGTTTCATTCCTAGGAATTTTATAATACATCATGTGGTGAACTTGAAAGGCAAATTCCTAAGCAAGATCAACTTAAAATTAACATCAATTTACCTAATGGTGCATTGTCATTAACGAAAAACAATTAGTGGTTCTAGGCTAGAGACGTGTTCTGGCGTCATAACAAAAAGCAGTTGTCACTAACTTGTCTACAATACATCCCGAGTGTGATACCTCATTCCACGTACGTGATTATATCGTAGCTCGTCCACGTACCTTCAGGTATATAGGGCAGTGTTACAGTACGTAAAGTATATGGGAATGCTCTCACTGTGTGGTTTTGCATTAGACAACGCTTATACGAATTGGGCCTCCACGTATTTTCGGGTATATATGGGAGGACAACACTAGGTTGCTATCCATCCTTAGGCAACCGAGTCGGCTACCTTGTACACTGTAGCTTGGTAAACATTTTTCCTAGCTTATCCCTTTTTGTTTATTTCTTTTTTGTAATAAAATTAATCAGCAATCATGAAGGAACATCAACCCTTACCCCATCGTTCATAGATAACAGCAAGTAAACCGCATTTTCTTCCCGAAGCTACACCAGTTCGCTGAAAGCGGTCTCGCTTAACTGAGTCAAGTACATCAAGAACTTATGGTTCTTCATCTGAATTACTAGAATCATCCATTTCTATAAGTACTGAGACTCCAGTTACTCCAACTATTTCTGGTACATCCATTTTTGAAGAAGAAGTTTCACAATTACCTGAGGACATTATCACTAATATTAGTGAAACAATAACCAAAGTTTTTCAACAACAAGTTGATCCACAACTTGAAGTTGCTCAACAAGAAATTAATTCTGAACTTGAATCAGTTCAACCAGAAGTTAATCCAGAACCTGTCACAGTTCAAACCGAAGTTACTTCTGAACCTGAAGTTGTTCAGGAACCTCTCTCTGAAACTGTTGTTCTTTTACCGGAACATCTAGACTTCGAATTTGAACATTCAGAAGTTGTTACTTTACTGGAAGACAATCAACTGGTTAACCCTCATACATAAGTAATTACTAAAACTCCTACTTTATCAACACAAGAAGTCTATTACGGACCAGACGGTGAAGTTCTTCCACCTGGTTTAATTGTTGTTGAGGAAGAATTGAAAGAAGATACTACACTTGGAACCCCATTCCATTTTGGAATCAGGCTTTATCTTTATCCTTATACTCCTCATTTTACTGCTCCATTTGATCTTGCTTCTTTTCAAGTACTCGTTGATTCTTTAGGACATCTATTGGGTCAGTTAACTATGGTTGAACAACCATCAACATCCCAAACTATATCATCTGATGCAACTGCAGAAAATTCTTTTGTCGCAACCTCTTCGATGTTTTCTACTACTCCTGAGTCACACCTATATGGTAAATCGTTCATCTCGATTGGTTACCAATCTTTATATGTAACTCACTCAGGGGTTGCTTCTACACCATGGTCATCACCCTTGTCCTCAACTGGAATTTTACCTGGTTCTTCTTTGACGAGAACACAACAGTTTGATCCTGCATATCAATATCAAATTGGGAAATCTAGTCAACAATGACCTATGTATCCATTACATACTGGATTGCCACCATATGGAGAGCAATATGCTTATTCACCTTATCCTCCATATCCTGGAGGACCATCATATGGTAGTATCCCGCAGTATTTAGGTCAGCCTGGAATGCGAGTCTGTCAATGGCAACCAATAATGCCATTTCAACCAAGGCTTGTGTATCCAACACAACCAATGAAAACTATGTCAACTATTCCTACTACCCCTGTTGTTACCACTGTACCACATTCACAAGTTCAAAGAGTTGTATCTCAACCTGTACAAACTGGTCCTTCTACCTCGCAACCACAAGTTATGGGTCAAGAGGTCCAAGTTTCTCAAGATTTTATACAACAACCGCTTGTTTCTGGGGTCCAACAACCTCAGGTCAGTATACTTTTATCCAGAGTGACTCGGGCTTACATTGGTATAGTTTATTCACAACCTGGTCAACCTTTCATTGCTGGGAAACAACAATCATTAAATCAACAACAGTTGTACCAACAACAATAATAGTTGATTCAACAACCATGGCAGCCCTAATATCAACAGCCTCAATTCCAACAATTCCAACCCCAATTTGGACTTGCCCAACAGGCTCAACTTGGGTTTGGACAATATCAAGCTTACCAGATTCAAATTGGCTCACTAATGATCCAACCTTATATGGACCTTGGTGGCTGGTAATTCTGCATAGGTTTCCTTCTGACATTCTAAAATTCAATGGAAATCCCAGAGAAGACCCATCAAATCATGTCATAACTTTTCATTTGTGGTGTTCATCAAACTCCTTAAATGATGACTCGGTTAGACTCTGTCTTTTCCAAAGAATGTTTACTGGTCTAGCTACGAAGTGGTACATTGAGTTACCACGAGCTTCTTTTGAAAATTTTACGGCTTTAGCCACCACATTTTTGACCGACTTCCAGTTACCTATCAAATACGAGATTGGAACGAAACTCCTAACCAAATTGAAACAGACTACTGCTACTCATATATCAGATCATATTCATGAGCGACGACGTCGTCATCAAATGGTTAAGACATATGTTCCTAATCAGCTTTTGGCTGAGTGGTTCATAAAATCCTTGTTGCCATCAATCACCGAGGATGTGGCAAAAGGTGGAGTTGTCACAGAAGAGCAAGTAATTGCTCGTGCCCAATATTTGGATTTGATTTATACATAATCCATCACGCTCTACATCAATATTCCCAATGCACCCCGACCAACTTTCACTGTTCCTCCTCCTCTATAATTGAGTAAGGACTCTCATGCTAGTGATGGTGTGATCAGTTCTTCGAGCACACAAATGGCAGGTATCACCATCTGGTCAAACACTTGTCGTTTCCAATCAAACTACCAATGCATCAAAAAACACTCTTGCTTCCGATGTCAATGTCATGTCATCTGACAAAGGCAAGAATCAAAAGCAACCAGGAGGCAAGAAGAAGGGGAAAAGCAAGAAAAAACAAGATAATCCCCCTCAAGAGAAATAATCTAATTCCTCTACTTCGGCAAGGAAACCTCGTTATCCATGTCTAATCTATAATGATGAAGCATTTTATAAGAGATTGTCCACACCGCTCGGAAGTATCTAAGCTTCTAAAGAATTCTAACACATCTGCAGTGTTTACTGATCCGTTTCCAAACCCGGAGACACATTTGGTTGCGATAGACCATTCTTCCACATCCCAAGTACTTATGTTATCCATCAAAAAGCCTCAAAATGAAGTTTTGGTGTCAATGAGAAACAAAGATTATGGAAATCCACCATCATCATCGAATACTCATGCCACTGATCAGCCCAATCCTTCAACTTTGACTTCATCTGAAAATATCCCACCACCTATTGTGCCAGAATTGACAATAAAACCACCAAAGGGAGTTGTGCATAAATCGACATTTAAGCCTCGAGCTCAAGCAGCTCAAAACTATAACATAGTAGAAGCTCTTGCTCAATCACCTTCTGCTATGTCGACACTCGAGGTGTTACAAAATTGTCCCTCCCAGAAATAGGCTTTACTGTTAGCAATTGGTGGAATAGATCCTACGGATTCCAATCTTGTGGTTTTTAACCATGGGGGATATACACCACAGTTACTGGCACAATTAGCTTTCCTAATTCAAGTAAAAGCTCTCAATAAGAATGTTCACTGAACTATTATTGATGAGGGGGCATCTACTTGCATTATGTCAATGAGCTGTTGCAAAACACTTGGTTCACCACCGTTGTCACGATCACCAACCACGTTAAAAGCTTTCGACGGGCAAACATATACACCTTGTGGGATTTTGAGTAACCTGCAAATTGAACTACGGGGCAAACAGTTACTGTTGAAGTTGAGATAGTTGACAGACCCCTCGACTACAACATTTTACTTGGAAGGCCATGGGTATATGCTATGGCTGCTCTGGTTTCCACATACTTTTGTACTATTGCATTCCCTCATAAGGGTGGAATCACAGTTATCGATCATCTTGTCTTCTTTGCATCTAGTTCTCAGGCTATGGGAAGCATTCTATTGGTACATGGACCCCCACTGTCACTTCAAAGCGCTGGTGTAGGTCTCTTTAAAGATCCTTCCCTAATGGGTATTTTTACGCTACCGTCACCATCTAATTTGGCGGCAGTGACAAGAGTAGACACTTGCAACATGATTTCCTCCACCTCATCTGTTTTAAAGAGGATTACCAATGATTCTGAAGTTGATAGCAACACTGAAGTTATGCCGCTAAGCCCCATTGAGCTTGCATAGCAATCAATTTTTCTAGCTTGTGTGGCAAACCCAAATCCACTTTCACCAATTGTATGGGTAGACTGTTCATTAGAATATGGTACTTCTTTGGATCCTTTTCGCGTATATTTTCTATGGATGAAGGAATCATCGTATCAATAATGATAGGAGAAGAACCTTAGGAAGATTATCACCATTGTTCCCATCTTCCAGATGACATCGAAGATTACTCAAATGAACTTAACCACCCTTCAGTTGTTGATATACTTTAAAATTCTCTTTTTATAAACACAATAGGTTCCGAGTGAAACCTATCAAATATTAAAGAAACAATTTCTATTAATATTTCGACCAAACCTAATGTTGTAGAAAACATTCATGTCGACAAATCCTGTTCTCCATCAGAACTTGATAGTTACTGTACTCCCTTTCATGAATTTCGAGATATATTTGCATGGGCATACGAGGAGATGCCAGGCATTGACTCTAGTATTGTTGAACATGAAATCAAAATGTATCCTGATGTCAAACTAGTATGACAGCAGCTTCGACCTGTTCATCCAAAGAAAGTCACTTCCATTAAAGCATAAGTTTAAAAGATTTTGCATGCTAGCTTCATTTACCCTATACCTCATACTGACTAGGTTTCTAACATTGTTCCTGTCATGAAGAAACAAGGGACAATTTGAGTGTGCATTGATTATAGGGATGTAAATCAGCCATGTCCAAAAGACAATTATCCTACTCCTTTTATCAACTAGATTATTGACAAATGTGCCGGATGCGAAATATTCTCATTTATGGATGGTTTTTCTAGCTACAGTCAAATCAATATCCACCCACAGGACCATTCTAAAACAACTTTTATTTGTCCCTGGGGCACATTCGCATATAGGAAACTCCCTTTTGGTTTCAAGGAAATGAATTATGCCTTCCATGACATTAAGCACATTGTTCAACCTTACCTTGATGATTTACCTGCTCATTCACGAAAGTGGAGTGATCACCCACAACATTTGAGAGCTATATTTTTATGGTGCTGACACTACAAGATATGACTCAATCTGCACAAATGTGTGTTTTGTGTTGGTTCTAGTTGATTTCTTGGATTTGTAGTGTCTAGAGATGGAATTAGACTCGAGCCATTAAAGGTTTAGGCAATTCTTGACTTGCCTCCACCTTCAAATCTTTTACAGTTACAGATACTCCAAGGGAAGGCTAACTTTATGAGGAGGTTCATTCCCAATTACGCTAAAGTGGCTAAAGGTTTTACATATCTTTTGAAAAAGGGGATACCCTTCCATTGGGTTCAGGTTGCACAAGCTTCCTTTGATGCTCTTAAAGGTACCTTGACTAGAGCATCATTAATGTATTCTCCAAATTATCAAAACGACTTACCTGTATCTCACTATTGTAGATACAACTATTGGCATGGTTTTTGTCCAAGAGGAAAATAGGATTGAACATCCGATATATTATTTGAGTCGTAATCTCAATGAAGTAAGTACACTTATGTCGAGAAACTAGCTTTGGCAGCTGTGCAAGCTGTTCAAAGATTTCGCCACTACATCCTACTCCGGAAGACCACCATCATTTCGGATTGCAACCCCATGACATACCTTTTGTCACATCAATTGCTAGGGGGGAAATACTCAAAATGGATAGTCATTTTGCAGGAGTTTGATCTGGAATTCATCATTTCCAAATCAAAGAAATATCTTGTTTTCGTCGAGCTACTTTGTGACCTTCCCTTGACCTCCATTGATTCAACATCTGAACCATCGATTTTGGATGAGTCTTTGTTTCTGATATCGTCATCTGACTCATTGTATGGGAATATACTGATCTATCTCGAGACCCAATCTTTTTGGCCTGATACCTCTTGCTCGCAACAGCGACGTATCCGATACCAAGCCAAATATTATCTGATAATTGGCGACACTCTTTATCGTCATGGTATCGATATGATTTTACGGAGGTGCCTCACACATGAGGAAGCCGAGAAAGCAATGAATGATTGCCATTCAAGTGCCTATGGTGGAAAATTATCTGGATATGCTACCACACAGAGAATTCTCTGTGCCGGTTACTTCTGGCCAACTATATTCAAAGATTGTATTATAGTTGTCAGAAGCTGTCACACATGCTAGATCTATGACCGCAAAACTAGATTACCACCTCCACCATTGCATCCAGTCATTGTTGTTTGACCATTCTCCAAATGGGGCAGTGACTTCTTGACATGTAACCCCACCTCGGCTGGGGGGCATGGGTATATTATAGTCGCCTTTGACTATTTTACCAAATGGGCTGAGGCGATGCCAACATTAAACAATAGTGGTGAAATGACTGCTCTTTTATTTTTAACCATGTGGTTGCCCGGTTTGGTGTACCACAAGCCAAAGTTACAGATCATGGGTCGCATTTTCACGATCACATGATGGCTGAGTTAACTACTAAGTTAGGACTATCACATGATAGTTCTATCCCTTATTACCCACAAGTGAATGGACAAGTTGAAGACATCAACAAAGTCCTGAAGCGGATGTTGCAAAGAATGATAGGGGTTCATAAATGAAACTGTCATTTAATCCTGTACTCTGCCTTGTGGGCATATCGAACCTCGGTGATAAATGCAACTAGATTCACACCCTTTCAGTTGGTGTATGGTTTGGAAGCAATCTTACTAATACAATGTGAAATTTCATCTCTCAAACTCGTGATTGACCTGTTACCCAACACTTCTGAAGAAGAAGCATGTTTCTTGGAACTAATCCATCTAGATGAAACCCGTCGTGATGCCACATTGGCTAACAAAGTGCATAAGAAACGAATCAAGGTGCAATATGATAGAAATTTCAAGCCTCGTATCTTCTCAGAAGGAGACCTGGTCTTTCTTTATGATCAGGAAGCTGATAAACTTGGAGCAGGGAAATTTGAACCAATGTGAATGGGTCCTTATATTTTCAAGCATGTTCTGGCAAAAGGTGCCTACGAGTTAGTAGATTATGATGGGATTCCATTTTCGCAGCCCCGAAACGGGTTGTACCTAAAACGTTACTATGCTTAATTAAGTGTAGTAAAACTCACTGTATATATGCTTTCATTGCATGTGTGTGTGTCAATGTGTGTCTTTTAGAGTTTTTTATCTGGTTAATAATCCGCTTTGCATTTGTTGCAGATGTCGGAATCTTCGGAACCATTTGTTGGTTACACCGAAGGTGCTATTCATAGTATGCAGAATCTATCTTCTACAGCATGGGCTATTTTCGCTCCAAGTGGCAAGTTAGTGAGTTTTCAAGGGATTTGTATTGGTCAATCGATGAACAACATTGTTGAGTATAGTGTGTTGATCGAACCTCTCTCTGATGCCATTTCACTTGGCATTTGCCAAATCATTGTTAGGCTGGACTCACAACTCGTCGTACTACAAATTACAAGTGTGTATACCATCTGAAACCCAACAATTCTTTGTATGTTCCTTAGAGTTCGTATTTTGGAAAGGCATTTTGAATACATTCAATATCAACATATTTCCATAAACTTTAACACATTAACTCATTCTCTAGAGAATTATGCCTTAAATAGACATTTACGACACATATAAAAGTAATATTTTTCAATTCACATCATTAGTTGAATAGGGTTGCACATAACCACAGAAAACTTTGAAAGTAAAATAGATAGGTGTTTTAAAATTTTTTACAAAATTTGTGTCCAAGACACGTTTGGTCATCTGACCCAAAAACTCAAAATGCATGCAAAAACATCCTAAGTAGACCTAGTGATGCTCATGATAACAGGTCACTGCTTGTGCTATCATGTGCAAAAGCCTCATCCAGCGGCTAGGAACATCAATGGTGTGGCGCTGCAGCCTCATAGGTAACTCCTTGATCCGAACATCCAGAATACCAACGATTAATCCCTCTATGTGATCCTGCAACTCTGCCAAGGTCTTGGCCAAATCCAAGCCTTGGAGGATTGTTGTCCCAATGTTTCTCCGCGCTAGTCCACCTGCACCCTGTTGGTGTCCCACAGGTCGAACAATATCCACATCTAAATGCATGAGAATGATTTTATTTTAGTCTTGGAAACAATAAAAACACAAAAAACATGTACAAACCTGAAAAATAAAAAAACACTTTGGTCAAACAATTTACCTATAGCACCCCATTTTGCTCCAACTAGTAGATTCAAGTCTGGATCTCCATAGAAATCCATCCTCGAGTATGGATGCTCCTTGATGACAAGGTGTTGTCGATCGAGCCAACTAAAGAATGAAGTGGAAAAAATGGTTGTTGATTGACCCGCATGTCGAGCCATCAATTCGACCCACCTCTGCATACGTGGATCTCTAGGACTAGCTACACCCAGTGACACATGCTGCAGTTGCATCAATGGAATTTGCTCTAAGGTAAAAGTGATTAAGATTGAACGATAGGAAAAATTCTTCATCTTACCACTTTTTACCTTGGTCACTTGTTCTTTCAATGAAGAAAGCACGACCTCACACAAGTTGAATACTTTTGGCTCTAGACACTCAAGTGCATACTGCATATATGATCTGTTCGCCAGATGTAGTGTTACACTGCCAACCAAATTTGCAATTGTGAAGAGGAACATCCTCAAAGGAAAATAACCTACATCTATGATGTTTCTTTTCCCATCCTTGTTAGGCTATGTACCTGGCCGACAAAACTGTTGAATGTAATCTCTCACCGATTCACCTCCACGGGCAAATCCAGAAAGTGAGATGGGGGCACCTCGCCTCGACAGTCTAGTAAGAAAGTAAATATCATCAATGGTAATAGGGACCATATTTTCCCTTATGTGAAATTTCTGATCTGTCAGATCCCATGCATGAACAAGGAATTGCAATAGTTCTATTTGTTGCCTCATTCCGGACAACTTGAAGTATTTGAGTAACCCATAGTTTTTGAGGGCCTCAATTGTACCTGGATTGTTTAGGGCAACCATGTCTTGTTCTTCATGCTCTCTTTCTTGCCATGTAATCGACATTCTAATCTGATGAAAGCCTGAAATACAATCATAAGCTTAGTTGGGATCCTTTCCATGCAAAAAAAAGGACAAATTTTGGAGAAAATGGCTAAAACAAATTGGGGAAACTCGCCCAGCACAACCCAGGCACAGAGACAATGCATTCTAGAGTAGGAAGCCTTCTATTAGGGTGCTCTTCAGTGTAGTTTTCAATGTGAAAGTCTGCGTTGATCCCAGGGTGAGAAAATCAAACCCCAGAGGCCCCAAAAAACCCTAAAACTTGCATGAATTAGCAAAACAATGACCTGAAAAGAAAGAGGAGGAGTAGATCTCCTACCTAGTCCAAACGACATGGGAAATGGTCCACGTAATCACTCGCAATCAACGGGTGAAGTTCGAGGTAAAAAACTAGCCTAGAGCACAAAACTAAATGGTATGTCTCAAATGGTAAAAAATGTCTTCGTAAAAACTTGTTTTATGTTTATTTCATGTTCATTAATCGAGTAAACATTAGTATTTGCCTATTTTTACCTATGAAACAGGTATTTTTAATCCATTTGGTGGTGTTTTGAGTAGGTTTTACAGCTGACTTATGGAATTTGACGTGCTCGATTGTAAATTGTACCTTTGACCACAGAGCATACTTTTATCTCTTTTTCAAGATCTGTTAAATAACGAAAAAGGAACCCCCATGGAGTCCTCTTTAAGCTATTTTTAGACTCTCTAAACATGAAAATATTGTCGAGCGTTTTCCTTGCCAGCTCGTTAACGGATCGGAAACGACATCTACTCAGTATAAGTTTAACCTTTTTTCGAGTTGAGATAGATTAACTAAGAAAAAGGAATATGTTGACCGAACATGGTCTATAGGTTCTCTCTCGTATTGTTTTATTCTTTTCGGGCTTGAGAGACAAATCAACGAAAAATAACTTGTGGATTTTTCTTTTTGTCCCTTTTCAAGCTCTCTAAACATGAAAAGGACCAAGTTATCTTTGTCATTAAACTCGTTAAAACATCAAATAGCGACAGACTTGTCCATCTAGACAAGACCGAGTTTCACCTTCACTAGACTCGTTAAAACATCACATAGCGATGGATTCACCCAAAGGGTGAAATTAGACAACAAGAATATGTTATCCTCCTCAAGCTTGATAAAAAATAAAGAGGTATTGGTCAGCAATGACTGGGGAAAATGGGAAAAAAGCGGAAAACCACTTTATGATAGCAAATCGCTCTTGAACATGACACTTTCACTCCATCACCGTGACTACTTGCGTTGGGTTATCAACTTGATTTTTATCATACCATCCATCACTTTGTTTTGGGTCAATGCTACCAATTCATTTCAGTGTCACCGACATGTTCAAGAGAAGTCATTCAGTCAAAATTCAGCCTTTACAATACCATAAACCTTCATTTTCACGATCGCCATTCCTGAACCTTGTATCGCCAGTCAAATTCCATCTCCAAAATCACTACACTCGTTTCGTGTCATTGATGTGTGATACATCAAGGCCCTCCTGTGATGAGTCGCTTCTTGTCGACATCAACACATTATCCAAGAAGTTGACTTAGAAACACCCTTCCAGTACCTTGAGGCTTGCATACATCAATGGCAGGTTTCTCACTTTCGATGATAGGTTGACATCAATGACCTTTGACCAAAATACTTTGTATGGTGTTCGACATCAAATCATCCATTCACACCATACAAAATGTACTGTAGTACCTTGAGGATCATTATCATTATCGGTGATTTCTCTCGCATCTGTTAACATCTTACATCATTGGCTGGTAATTAGGCGGTGTCTTCCCATGTTTGACTTCAAATCACATATTCACATGGTTAGACTCATACTTGAGCGAATGATTGAACGAGATAGAAGACCCTAGATCTAGTTTCATCCATCTGGGCTGTGATTTCAGGAGTACTAAATCATATGTACAATGGCTTTACATTGATGGTCATTCCGATCATGGGTCTATATCTATAGATGACTATCTATGTACATGTAATGAAAGTTTATATGTTGGGCATAGGTATGCCTTCCCCCAGCAAATTCATGTAAAAATCAAAATATCATGATGTATGTATTGTAATTGATGCGGGTCACCTTCCACTTCGAAACCTCCTCATCACATCGTAAAGCATTTCATTTGACATTTGCATTTTTTGACTTCATGCTTTATGGGGCAGCTGTTACAGAACCATTTCGATACATCACTCCCCTCATCTAGATCAATGTTTTAGGGCTCATCAAACCCTAATTTCAGTTGCTACATGCCCTAAACAAGTCACCCTTTTGAATGCCTCCTTCCCAGACAGTTTCATGACTTGAAGACATCCTGAAATGACCTCTAGAGGAACCAACGCAGGTAGGCCCATGTAAGGGTGCATTGCAGAGTAGTTGAGTCCATGCCATGGTGCTCTACATAGAACTTAGGCCCTCTTTCACCTGCGTTGGGTGAGATTGAGCGAAATTCACATAGGGTTTGGGGAATATTCTTATCTCTTGGAGTCATCTAGAAGATTCCTTCACTTATCAACTCATATGAGTTCGAAAATGGATGAGGAATGAGTTAAGATGCGTCCTATCCTCTCATCCCTTCCTCCATGGAACTAATTCTAACTATGGAAGGCCATTCAATATCCCCATTTATGACATAACCTCCTTCATCCTCCTATAAATTGAACACTCATCTAAGTTATCAGGGGTTGGACTATGTTGAATTGTAAGAAGATAATGTTGTTATGAGAATTGGCTTTGAGACAATTATTGTTATGTTACAAGTTTTTCATGCTTTTGATGTAATGTGGATGGGATCCAAGCTGGAGGAATGACTTTGAATCAGACATGATGGTTGTAATTCCTTCTTCTATTCAATAAAGTATTTGAACCTTTTTCCCATATGTTTGTATTGAAATATGATGCTTATATGTGTGAACATATCTGATTCCATTTACTTGTATTCAATAGATCTTTTGCTTTGATCAGTTCTTTGTCTTTTGTTTGTGTTTACAGGTACTTCTCAAGCATGTTAAGTAGGGGAAGGAGCGACAGGATCGATACAAAGGAAACAAGAGGAAAGTGGAACTACAAGTAGGTCTTCTCATCTTCTTTGTCTTATCTATTTCTTATAGGAAAAGGATAAAGTGCTTTAAATTGTTGTTCTAGATATGGCTACTTATCTATGGAATTAGTATTTATCCGTAGATACCAAATTCTCCAAAACAAATACCCCCGGCTACAACCATACCATCATGTCTCGTCATGTGTCATGCCTATGTCATTGCACCTGTCACTCCCCGCACATCCTCAATGTGATGTGAGTCACTCTCCTACCCCACAGTGTCAACCGGCATGATGTGGTATACCACCATGTATCTCCTTGCTCCTCTACAGGCCATTGCTCCTCACTACATAGCCCTACACACCACTGGGTGTCATGGCCTAGAATTGGGTCTGATGCATTAGGCCACATACCTCTATATAAAATTGGATGCTACGACCTGACTTTGTGCAATCTTATATACCACTACCTAGTATCATACTACGCTATAACATATGGTATCTCACATGTGCCAAAGTGTTCGCCACACTAATAATGACCCTATCGTGACATGTGAAATGTGCCCTCATCCATCCTGGTAGACCTGAGCACCGTAGCTCCATTTTTTCTAGGGGGTATTTCTCTATTGTTTCGATCCTCTGTGACCCCTAAGTCCTAATCCTAACTAGGAGAACATCGTATCCATACAATATCCAGTCTGGTGGCATACCCATGCCACCTCCTCCAACTAGCTCCTACCAAAGAATGTTAATCATCCTGCGCAACCAACATGCCAAAACAACCAATGGAGTTTGCTCACAAACCACATGGCCACTATCATCAACTGAAACTTTGCTAAGGAACGCATGCACTCGGGCACGGGGTTGACTACCTCATCAATTCTATAGCCATACCACATGTTTGATAACGGATAGGAAGCCCCGCATAGATCCCAATGCCAACTTGATCCTCCAACACCCTCAATGTCTGAGAGCTCCTACTGAGCTTTACTTCGGACTACGACCATCTCCATCAGTCTATCCCACTCCACTGGGTACCAACTCAGAATCTCTTGCCATCCAACCCCAAGAGAGGGACCAAATGCACAAACTCTAGCACATAGAACCAACCCTCCATCCTGTGAGTGTTGCACCCTATGCAACTCGTGTCGCCTAAAATCACCATCCTAATCAACACATAAAAATTTTCGAGGAGTCTCTACATCTCTCTCTCCATGGTGCAAAGGTAGTCTAGCAATGTTGCAAGCCCCATCTATATAAGCCCAAAGAGAGCTATTATTTGGAAGTACTACAACTCTGTTGACAGTCTGTGCATCTAACAACTCTAAGTCAGTGGCGGGTCCCAAAGAAGATTGCTCGTCCTCCTCCACCATGGGCTCATCATGAGTCATGAACTGCCCCTTCATGACTAGCTCACACCCCTCTATGTGCTCTCCATGTTTTGTAGGTGGTTGTCATCCCGCAACTCTGTCGTAGATCTAGGTGACTCTGTACCTATCAGCTCCTCATCAAGGGTGGTGATGTCTCTTGGCACCTCATCATCCTGTCGTGTGCTACTATCACCTGAAAACTTAGTCATGACCCTGGATATCTCAACAACAGATGTCACCTTCTCAACGGTGGACATGTTTGTGTCCCCTGGCACCTCATCACTAAATGGTCCTATGGGTGTATGCTCTACTTTCTCCCCCAAGGTGTCAACTGGTGCTATCAAAGAGGCCTGCAACAATGGTGACTCTTGTGCCACACTGGGTATACCAATGTGATCCTCACACTCCCACATGTCCTTTGCCTCATGTTCAATCTCCTCCTCAGGCCCCTGATGTCTAAGACCATGTCTCCACCAGCAAAATCGTCTCCTTGACTCATCCTATAATTATCTCTAGCCTGCCTACTCCTTTTCAGGAGATCTGGTGCCCTAATTTTATTGGCTCTCCCCACATAATTTGGATGGTTCTACTCCCATGGCTTGTGTACCTCTAATGTCTATGTTGTAAGGATGAGGATGGATATTTTATGACACCTTCCTCAACTAAGCCAACCTCTCATCGCTCCAGCAAGTTCCGCCCAAAATTCTTGAATATTGAATCTCCCTTGGGCCATGGATATTGTATGGTGTAACTTGTCATTGTGCATACATGCCCAAATCTCCCATGATCTTATTGGTTACCCACAGTTGGGCCAAGATCATGCTCTGATACCACTATAATGTTCCTAAGTAGGAATGTGAGTGATATTAAGCAAATAAATAGTGCAGTAGCATATAAAAATAAAAACACACATTAGACATCCATGGAAACACTGCCAATCAGGAACTACTGAGCCATATTATTAAATATCAGAGGGCTATATACAATATGAAATGGAATGGTGCACCTGGGCTTGTCCCAATGAACAAGCAAGACCAACCCCAGGGGGTAAAATCGCTGAGCTGAAGGTTGCCTAGCTGCTGCACCACTCTGTATTGCATTGCCCCGGTAAACTACTGCCCTATTGAACTTCGACTTGTTGGAAGGTGCCCCAAAATTGCCCAGAAAATCATATCCTTTGACCCCTGGACTCCTTGGACAAAACCCAGAAGGGAATTTCGATGGTTTTCACTTTGGATTTTTGGCCTCCTTGGAGCCTCTCCCCAATTTCGACTTGCACGAAATAGCTTGTGAATCCCTCTACAATCACCGCTGAAGTTTTGGTTTCACATGTGTTATCCAACTCCTTACTCCCCAGGTGGATCTTGGCCAAGATTAACTGCTCTCCCAAGTCCCCATGAATCGTTGCTACAGGCTTTGGCACAATCCCTCTGCCCAAAAATTCGAATAACTGATGCATTGGCCTTGCTGGCTGAAAACTCCAGTGAAAATGTCCTCAACAAGTAGCCTCCTCACCTCCTAGAACTCCCAGCAAGAAATGAACCTCCTAACTGGCTTCCAATTCCTCCTACATGTTTTTGGCTGCCCAGGAAATACCCAGTTCCCTCTCTGTGTTGTTGGTTGAAGTGTGTGACTATGTTGAACTGCCTGAAACTCCCGTGGAATGGCCTCCCTAGGGTGGGCAAGGATGTTCCCCCGAAGAAGAGGTTGAATCTCCTGCATGACAGATTTATGGCTAAACAGATGGTAGACTCGCTAAGCAGCAAAGCGTACAAAAGAGTGTTTGTTTGCAAATGTTCAAGATGAAAACAAAATGAGAGTTGATCTCTCTTTATAACTCCTTGGGGCCCCTTAGCCTCATTCGGGCCCCTCCATCCACCCATTTGATTTTCCCTCCAATCATATCGAATGGCTAATTCGAACTACTATGTGGGTGTCCCTAAGTTGAAAGTGTGGGGCCCTCTTCCTTAGTCAAAATGTGCAAAATTATGTAGCAGCACCCTATTACTAATGTGTTTGAGAAGGGACATGACAATCATCTAGGGTTAAAACCTCTCCAACTGAGAGGAAAACCTGCAAGGATTCTTCTCTTCTGATAGATCTTCAATTAGCAAATTCCAAGACCTGTGACCCTTGACCAAGACCCTCCAAGACCAATTCAAATCTTTTTTGCTTTCTAACAACTTCTGCAATTTTGTTTCTTAGCAAATTGTTCTGCAACTTCGGCCAGCATATTCTTCTATGACTTCGACCCAATTGTTATGGCGAAAAAATCGCTCTTGTGGACAAGAGTGATCTCCTTAGATTCAAAATATATCTAGTAACAAACATAACAAGTGACTGCTACCTTCCTTAATTTACAACTATAGTATGAAATATGAGATATGCAAGAGCCTCTTACCTTTCTACGAAATGTTTGTGGAAGTCCTTTTGATGCTTTCAAAATCCTTTCCTTGGTGCTTCACATGAATACATGCATCAACAAAAACAAACAAAGAATAAAAGCGTAGCGTAGATAAAGATTAAACACAAAATGAATGAAAATTGTGACATATCATATATCATAAGAATAAACCAATATTTAGTTATAAATTATGCAAAATATCAAGGAGCTTTTCAAAGAGCATTAAAAGAGGTGGAATTAGGAAAGAGACAATTGCTTGTATAAATTTGAACAAGAAGAATCAATACAACCTTGCCTTGATCATGTAAGCCTCCTCCCAATGGTCTCCAATCCTCCCCTTAAGTGACAACCTTTCCATCCCTATTCCAATAGCATACATTTACATTCAGAAGTCCCTCCTAAACCCTCTAGTCTGCGTTGAATTTATAGGCCAAGAGGAGGAGGTTCGAGATCCTCTTCTCAAGGGATGAGATCCTCAAAAGGAGGGATTAGGGTTCCACAAAGGGAGGATTTTTTCTCCATGAACAGAGGGATGAGGCCCAAGTATGTAGAGACTCGAGGCCTTCAGTTGGGAAATATTCTTCCAACAAGGCTTCTAGAAATCACTTTTTTATTTTTACTCTCGTTAAGACATTTTCGTACATTTCAGTGGAATATAGAGCACATAATTATGCTAGCCAAAATGGTCAAAACTAGGTTTGTGCAAATACTGGCTAGGGGATCATGCAATTTCTTAAAATTAAGTGTTTGAGTAATGTAATCTAGGATACTTGTTGTCTTCAGGATTGTTTTTCTTCCAACATTGTATGGGAATGCTTGGAACACTTCATTAGATAGTGAGAAATACGCATTAGCATTAATTTTGTTAATGGTGACAAAATGACGTGTATCATATTTCCCCCTAAAGTGGAAAGTTAGAAAGAATGTTGAGGACTGAAGCGCTTTATCATGCCAAAGTTAGGATTAGAGGCTAATTGGTTGCAAACCTGAAACAAACAATCAAGGATTATGATACAATAATTTCATATAAACATCACTGAGGCAGGCATTCCCATACTCAAAGTAGAAGTATCTCAAAGAATCAGTATGGACATATACACAGATTCATGTCAATAGTAGAAACAGTATGGACGCACCAATCAAATATGGATCTATCTCTACAATCATGAATATCTTGAAACCCCACGCAACCTTGATGGATGAAACTAGATCCAAGGTCTTGGTATTCATCTCTATCGATCCATAGTATGAATCTATCCATGCGAGTGAATGTCTCGAAGTCGAACATGGTAGAAACCACCTATTTACTGGTCAATGATGTGAATCATTAATAGGTGTGAGAGAAACCACCAATAATGACAATGGTTCTCAAGGTACTTCCAGTACAATCTATGGAGTGTGAATAAATTTCTTGAAGTCAAACATTCATAGAATCATTTGATCGGAGGTCAATAATGAGAACCTATCGTCGAAGGAGAGAAACATGTCATTAAGGCATGCATGTTCCAAGGTACCAAAGGAGGTTTCTAGATCAACTTCCTAGATAATGAGTTGAATTCGATAGGAAGTGATCCATCGCAGGAGGGCCTACAACATGAGACTCATGTCAAGTTTTGAAGATCAAATTTGAGTGATACAGGACTGACTTAGGGATGGTTGACGCGATTGAAGGCTATGAATTGCAAGGTAATTTTTATTGAGGTTGGACTTCTCTTGAATATATCGGTGACATGACATTTCGACTTGGAAGCATTTGACTCAAAAAAATAAGACCCAAAACTGATCTGAAACTTTTCAATAAGGTGTGATCAATTTGAGAGGCAAATGGATTTCCCAACCCTGACATGAAGCTGATGAAGTGTCATGTTCAAGAGTGACATACTACCTTCTTACAATACAAAAACAAATGTTTCTTTCCAATTTCCCCCACCATTACTAGTAAGTACCTCTCTATTTTTATGCAAGCTTGAGGAGGATAACATATTCTTGTCCTGTAAGCTCATCCTTCAGATGAGACCCTTCAAATTATTTTTAATGAACACTAGGAAGGAGTAGTTTGGTCTCATCATGATTGACTAGTCTTACACTGTTTATATTTTACGAGTCCAATGAAGGGATAACTCAATGTTGTTTTCATATTTAAAGAGTTTGAAAATGACACGAAAAAAAAACTCATTCAACTTTTTCAACGTAAAGTTTTAACAAGCCTGGAGAAAGCAAAGCTCAGTGATTTTCATATTTAGGAAGTTAGGAGAAAAACATAAGTAAACTCTGAAATGTCTTTTTTCATAGATTTAGTCTCTCAAGCCCGGAAAAGGGTAAAATAATGTACGAGAGAACTCTTTTGACCATGATTAGTCAAAGTATACCTTTTTCGTAAATATTCCACATCATCCGTAAAAGGGGTAAACTTATATCAAGCAGACTTTTTTCATTTTCTTTAACGAGTTTGAAATAAACAAGCATACTCGGCAATCTTTTCACGTTTTGAGAGTCAGAAAAGAGCTTAAAGTTAACTCCAGGGTTTCGCTTTCGTAATTTTTTAAGAGTCCAAAAAAGTGATAACATTTACTCGTCGCTAAAATGATCTATTTTCATGATTAAACTTGTAAATTTCAAATTCAAGCCCAAAAATCATCATAACTACTCAAAAAAATAGTAAAAAACATTACAAATTTTGAATTTTAGAAGCTAAAGGAAAAAATGTTATTTTAATAAGCTTATTTTGCTTGTAAAAGTCAAAAAGTGAAAAATCATTTACCATTTCAATTTTACCATTTGGAAGTTCTTTGAAAGTGCATTTCTACCCAAAACTTCAGCAACAGATTATGATCAGACTGCTGGACCATTTCACGAGCCATTTTCTCCAGGTAGAAGATAATCCCTTACTCTTCATATCGATAGTTTTTATTTTTCATTTTTATGGTGATTTTGATGTTTTTGAGTGTTTTTAATGATTTTGATTGTGCCCTCAGGCTTGCCCAGTTCCTCTTCATCAGGACTGCACAAACCTGATTTTTCTACTGCTATAAAATCACAACTTGCGTGGTATTCCTGAAGGGCACTATGAAAATAAGCACTGTCCCTAAAAGGCAACTGCACATGGCAACAAGGGCTTTTAAAAATGATGAAAAATGCCCAAATCTTTGCAAAAATATTCTATCTTCTTCTAACTATTTTCCATCATTGATTTCAGGTGTTTGAAGTGTTACGAAGGAATGGAGAAAGAGAGAACATGAAGCTCAATATGTTGAGGATCTGAATGATCCAGCTACATTGCAGGCCTTAAGAAACTATTGCTTTCTCAAATATTTTATGATTCCATGGATGAAAACCCAAGTGGATCTATTGACATGGTTGGTAAGAGTTTGGAATGTCCAAGAACAATGTTTTATGGCTAGAGATCAAAGACTAACTATCAATGCCAGTGATATCTATTTCTTGACTAGGCTCTCACATTGTGGGACTAATATTTCATTATTTGGGAACAAACTAGGTGATGAAACAACAGGAGCTTACTTAGCTAAACATTATGTTCCAAGTTCTAAACTCATTGGTGGAAGAATTGAGATAAAAGACATCGAAATACTTCCACTTAGGACCATTTCATTTACTATTTCTTGGTTATATGGAAGTGTTGCACTTCACCTCATTACTAAATCTCAAATGCATATTTCTTTAGAGTGCATGCAACCTACTGTATTTAAGTGGTGTGAAGAAGTTGCTACGAGTATCAAAGGGAAACTCACCATAGCAGATAATGGCAAACTAAAGAATTTTGGATATGGTTCTATAGTTATATCATTTTCTCTGGAAATGATTCCTCTCCTTTGCCCATAGTTGTCCATGGAGATGGGAGGACCACAAGATCCTTGCATACTACAGTGGGTTACGTTGATGGCCTGCTCTGTAGGTGGTGATGGTCTGGTGGTGAGACATACTCTTGGATTTTTTAGATGGTTGAATCACCATATCATCATGATTGATTATTACCCATATGCGGGTATGGATTATACGGACGATCCAGACATCCCACTCCCTACAAGAATGAAATGGGGTCACATCGGTAAAAATTATCATTTTGGTTATTTTGTGTTTTTTTTATTATTGAATCCAAGACTAATCATCTAAAATTATCATGAAGATATGGGACCAACTAGACCGGTAGCAATGTGGTGATTTGATAGATGTGAAGAGCATCTGTCTTCTATGGCACAAAATCCAGAGGCAGGAAAGGTTTTGAACGAAATTGAGAGTAACCTAGAGAGGTTAACTCTAGATATCTCAGACATTGGGATTAATGATTTTCCTCTTCGCTACCAGAGGCACACAATAGGCGTACTTGGGATGATTATCCATATGTTACGACGAGTAGCACGTACCATTGTATGCTATTATGATCATCATGCTTAGTTGTTAGTCATAGGTCTAGATTTTGTTTTTTTGGTCTATCAACATGTTCAGATAATAAAGGCCACGAGGACCCATATGTCTTGGATGACATTTTTGTAAACTCAAACTTTTTAAAAACATTATCACTAATGAAAGCTACTTCTATTTGCTCAACTTATTTTTTCCAATATGTGAATGACTAATGTTTTTCTTTTTACAAATGTTGCAAAAGTTGATTTAATACATAATTTGTCAATGAATATGTTATTGTATTTAAATCTCTTGGAATATGTTGGAATTCAATGTAATCGAATTCTCTTTCTAAGAGACGGACCCGTAAAAACATCCTTAACATTATAGAACTCCTAATTGAATAAACATGATTTAAATGTAATATTATGAGTTCAGAATCCATTCTAGCAATTAAAAGATGAATGCCAATTGATATGCCACTGGATAATAGTTCAATGACTGCACTATATTCCATGCAGGGTTACTAACTAATTGGTGAGCAAATAGATAGCCCAAGTTGTGGAATATAGATTCCAAGTACTACGACTAGCACCATTAGCATAGCCAATGCAGTTATGAGGGAGCGTCGACATCTACAAATCAAGTGTAACGCAAGATAAGTAGGAGAAATAGAAGGAATTACAAAAAGAACTAAAATTGCCACACATGCAAACTATGATACAGAAATGTACAATGTACCCATGCAATAAATAAAGCATAGTACTTTTCAGGTAAAGCCCATTTCTAGGCTTACTCAAAGGAACATCGTCGTAGTCAATTAGATCATAGGCACCCTTTGCAAGTACACATTTTATGATATAGGGGCCATGCCACATAGGTTCAAACTTACCGGCTCCTAAATTATCATGTTCTTGATCGTAGACCAAGACCAAATCACCTTCTGAATACGTGTGAGGATTTACATTTCGATCAAATTGAGCCTTAACTCATTTTTTATGAGTCTCACTAGCTAGTGCAGCATTGCGAAAAGTCTCGTCTAAACGTGCTAAGTATAAAAACCTTCTTCCTCTCCAGAAGTAGTAGGAAATAATTTGATTGCTATTTTTAATGATGTAATTTCACATTCAATGGGTAAGACTTCCTCTAGACCATAAACCAACTTGAAGGGAGTAAATCCAGTTGTAGTTTTTTCTGAGGTGTGATATGCCCACAAAGCTAGGAAAAGCATTAAATGCCAAGTTCGCTTATGAATTCCTATAATTCGTTGAAGCATAGTAGTTAAAACTTTGTTCATGGCTTCTACTTGGCCATTTTCTTGTGATTAATATGGATTTGAGTCATCATGATGCAAGCATAGCTTTGCAATACATTTAGTCATCATAAAGTTTTGAAAGTGGCTACCATGGTCTGTGACGATGGCTTGTGGAACACCAAACCTAGCAATTACACAATTGAATATGAAAAGTGCAACGATTTCACCATCATCCATATATGTAGGCATCGGCTCGACCCATTTTGTAAAATAATCCACAGCTAGGATAATATACCCATGCCCCTCGGCTAAGTGAGGGTTACATGTAATAAAATTGATGCCCCATTTCAAAAAGGGACCGACAGTGATGATTTGGTGAAAGGGAGCAGGAGGTGCATGCATTTTGCGATATTATATTTGACAATTATGACATTTATGGACTCTAATAATACAATATTTAAACATGGAAGGCCAAAAAATATCTAGCGCGCAAGATTTTTTGGGCGGTGTCAAACCCTGACATATGACCACCACATGCTCTGGAGTTATTGTCATTTAATGCTTTTTCAGCTTCATCATGTGTCAAACATCATCTAAAAATAGAATCAGCACCACAACAATAAAGTATTGCCAATAATGGTATATTTTTGGGATTGGTACCAAATACAACGAAGGTCAATTCAAGATAATTCAAGTCAAAAAGTCTTAGTTTGAAGATAAAAAATAAAGTCTCCATACCAAGGGTCTAATGTAGTGATGAGAAAGAGTGATTCATCTGGAAGAGAATCCTTTGCCATGGTTTTTGTTTCAAAGTAGGTAAAGTCACAAATCAATTCGGCAAACACCAATGATTTCTTCGAGTTAGATTTCATAAATTCCAAGTCAAATTCCTACACGATAACTATCCATTTAGAATATTTACCCCAAGAAATTGTCTAGTAAGAATGTAAACCATAGGGTTGCAATCTGAAATCACTGCTTTTTTACGCAAAAGAATATAGTGATGGAATCTTTGGACAACTTACACAACTACCAAGGCAAATTTCTCCACATGTGCATATTTAATCTAAGTTTTAGTAAGATTTCTGCTTAAATAATAAATCACATGTTCATTGTTCAATTCATCCTCTTGAACTAATACCATACCAATGGTAACATCAGATGCAGCTAAATACAAAAATTAATATCGGTGATAATTAGGTGAATGCAACAAAGGTGTGTGAGTCAACACGTGTTTAAGTGCATTGAAATATTTTTGAGTAGTTTCATCTCATTCAAAAGAGATTCCCTTTTTCAAAAGTCAAGTAAAACCTTTAGTTAGCTCTGCATAATTTGGAATGAATCGAAGTAAAAAGTTTGTTTTCCCTTGAAACAATTGGAGTTGACGTAGATTTAAAGGAGGAGGAAAATTCAAAATAGCATCTACCTTAAAGGGCTCAATACGAATGCCTTCCTTAGAAATGACAAATCCCAGTAATTGATGCATTGGATGATCTTCATGTTTCAATGAATGAGTTGGTAGATCATCTAAATACAGTTGTACAATATACTTAATGTCATGAAAAGTGTAAGACATAGCCCGTTGAAAAGTGGCACCAGCATTCTTCATTCCAAATGGAATTTTTCGATAAGCAAAGGCCCCATGGACAAATGAATTTGGTTTTATATTGATCCACATGGAATATGTTAATTTGATTGTATCCATAAAATTTGTACATAAAAGAAAATATTTCATTCCCAGCATAATCATCAACTATTTGATCAATATAGTGTGTAGGATAGTTGTCCTTAGGACAAGATTTGTTAATGTCCCTCTAATCGATGCATACTCTAATTGTCCCTTGCTTCTTGTTAACGGGAACAATGTTGGAAACCCAATCAGTCAAGGGAACATGATAGATAAATCCTGCTTTTAGAAGATTTTCAACTTTAACTTTAATTGCGAAAGCTTTTCTAGGATGCACTGGAGGTAATCTCTGCCTAATAGGTTTAGCATCTGGGTTAGTCTTTATTTCATTAATTACTATATTCGGGTCAATTCCTGGCACTTCCTCATAAGACTAGGCAAAGATGTCACAAAATTCTTGGAATAGGGCCTTGTAGATCTGGATTTCATCAAGTGAACATGAGGCACCTATGTGAATGTTCTATGTAATTCCAGGTTTAACTAAGATATTAAGTGGAATAGTTGCAGATATATTCTCTAAATTCTTTTCATATTTGGATTCAAAAATTGATATTGGGAATTCAAGGTTATCTATAATCTCAGTTGAAAACATTGTGAAAAAATCATTCTCAATGTTTTCAAAGTTGGGTAGAAAAGAGGAAGGATGATGGTAATCATCCCAAGGAATTTCAATTATGGTTGTAACTTCCATGATGCTTTCATCTGTTGGAAACATATTATCGAAAGGATCAGGGAATGAGATTGGTTTAGGAGGATTGAGAATACTTGTTAATGATCACATTCACTTGATCATTATCAATATGGAGTGGTTTTCAAAAAGATTGAACAACCTAATAAGCCAATTACATTGGGCTTAGAGGCATTTGGTCACCATATGCGTTCAAATTAGATTCCGAAGGCACAATCCAAGGATCATATGATTTGGAAGTGCCTGATGAGATCATAATGACTTTGGAAACATTAGAAGAAATGTTGGGTGGAGGGAGTGCAAAATTTCCCATAAATGATGAATCCTTAAGCAAAGCGATGGCAATACCTTCATATGGAGTAATCATTTTCCCCATAAAGGGTACACTATCAGTAGAGTTAGGATCATAAGTATAATAGGACAAATGGTCTACTTTCTCTATCCTCTCTTAATGAGGAAACATTATCATTTGGAAAAGTGATGAGGCCACTGAAAACATTGCAGAAGTCCAACTTTTTCCTTCTAATTATATTGGTAGGTCATTCAGGATATTGTAAGGTTGAAATCATTTGTCGTTAAAGGCTTTAAGAGTAGTAGGTGACTGATTGATAGTTGGAGAACCCAAAGCTTTCCAACAAGTAATACACATAATACATGTAGAGGCTACCTCATTAATTATTGTATGAAAGACTTGTTTAGTTTTAACAAAAACTAGTATTTGAAATGCCAGATGATGCGAGAGTCTAGGTATATGGCTTTCTAGATCAAAGACAATGAGCTTCGAGTCTTGAGGATCAATTGATCCAATGGGTGACAATAGTAATTTCCTTTGTGATAGACATGTTTGCAGCACTTCAAGGGCCAACATTGTTGAAGGATACTAAGCTAGGTCTTCAATAATGTCGAATTCTAAGTCGCTCTAGCATGTAGATTAAAAGATGACTATCGAATAACATCTTTAGGAGGCAGAAGGATTACTATGTCAAGATTTGGTTTCTTGATCTGTAAAGGTTCAGAAGGAGGTGAAATTGATATTGAAGGTTGACTAGATTGACTAACATCATTTCCATGTATAGGAGCTTTAGATCGATAGTATTTTGATATGGTTACTACTGAAACTTGTGAAGACATCATCATGATATGTGTCGATAAGGATGAAAAGGATGGATTATGAGTAATCATTTTACTCTCTTGAGAATGGAAAGGATCTTTCAAAATATCAGGCATGGGAGAACCCTTAAGGAATTTAGTAACCTCGGCATGATGTGGGCATTCCTTAGTATAATGATCTTCATTACAAATTAAACAAGGATAATGAGGTTTCTTTTTCTCTTCAGAAGGTTCAATTTGTTTTTGTTTGTACTTTTGAGAGGCGTTTTGTTTTGCTTTTGCTTTTCCTTTTTTCTTACTTCCATATTGTTTACCAGTAGATGATTCTAATGCATTCATTTCAGGAGAAATGTTTTCACTGCATGAATTTTGTATAGCCAAAGATTAAGTATTCTTAGAATTATTCTTAGATGATTTACCCTTTGAGTATTCGTTGACAAAACCAATTACACCTTCAGCAGTGTGAGATCCTGTAGGAGTCAAAACTTGTTGATCTGAATTGGATGAGCGAGGTAAATTGGGAATCTTTTAAGTGCCAAATTGTGCATAGATAAGGTCTAAATATTGAGCACGAGCTATAACCTGTTGTTTCGTTACAAATCCTCCTTTGGAAACATCTTATGTTATATTGGCAAGAAAAGATTTAGTGAACCATTCTACTAATATTTTGTCTGGAATATAAACTTTGACTAAACGATGTTTATGCCTCCATTCATGTATGTGATCTGAAATGTGAGTAGAATTGGATTGTTTTAATGAAGTCAAAGGTTCGGCACTAGTTTCATATCAAATGGGTAACTGAAAATGCGTTAAAAATTTTGTTTCTAAGGAATTGAAATTGTGGAAAGAAGCACGTGGTAATTCAATTTACCATTTTCCTTCCGAACCTATTAGAGTTTGTTGGAAGAGTTGTAATTTGATGGAATCATCATTTAATGAATTTGAAGAACACCATAGGTGATATGTAATAACATGGTTTGATGGACCTTCTCTTGATTTAACTTCAAATTTTAGTATATCACTTGGTAATTTAGTCAGAATCGTCTACCAAAAAGGATAATATTGGATAGGATCATTTGTGAACCGAGATAAATCTGGTAAATCTAAAGTTGCTATTAAAGGTAACTGTCAGTTAAATTCTTGTTGAGGACATTGATACCCTTGAGGATAAATCCCAACCCCTGGAGGAGGATATCCAGGATATCCTGGAATAGCTTGAGCAGTTGGAATTTTCATTCCCTCGGGGTAACTAGGGTAACCCAAACCAGGTTGAATTTGAAAATTATGACCAAGGTATGGTTGACTTTCAAAAGGTTGATTATGATATGATTGACCCTATACCGTTTGACTCAAATAAATTTTGCCTTGCATAGGTTTACCTTGAAAAGCTTTTCCTTGAAAATATTTTCCTTGAAAAGTTTGACCTTGAAAAGTTTGACCTTGAAAAGGTTGACCTTGAAAAGTTTGACCTTGAAAAGTTTGACCTTGAAAAGGTTGACCTTGAAAAGGTTGACCCTGAAAAGGAATCTAAGGCACACCATATAAAAATGACTTCGGAGAGCTTGTAAACATGGAAGTTACAGTGTATTGGCTTACAGGAGTAGTTTCTGACATGATTTTCCTAGGTGTGAAATCAAAAGCAGTAATTAAGCGGGTAATACCTTGACCTAAATAGTTCAAAGGGGTGAAATACAAAGGATCAAGTCAAAAAGGATCAAAAGGAAGTCTTGGAAAAACTAATGGATTGCTAGCAACAAGAGGAGTGTGTGGTGATTCTTCCTCCTCACCTTCAGTAATATATTCAATACTTATAAGACCATTAGGTAAACCGATTGTGATTATAGTTCTTCTTTGAGATGAAGATGGAAAGGAGTATGATTTATAGAAGCTGAAGGTGATTCAGGCTTGGAAACGTCAAATTCAGGTTTAGGTAATTGTGTCCCTAAAGTTTCACCGATCTTGGATTCACCTTAAATAATAATAGTAACTTCAGGTCCAGAGTGAATTGTCTCTAATTTTGTTATGTGTGATTGAGTTAATTCAATTTCTATTGTTTCCAGTTCTACAACTCCAGATGTTTCATGTTGATCTGAGGGTCCAAATCCCGTCGATTTCGATCTCTCTTCTTTGATCTTCTCCAATTAACCAGGTGTGTACTCAGGGGGTAAACCTTGCATTCTACGTGAATATCTTGGTAACTTGGCCATGATGAATTTTACTAAGGTTTTGTTCCAATTTTTTTAAATCAAATAATGAACGAAAATAAAAATAAAAAAATAAAAATAAAGGGTAACTAGGTATAAAGGATTACTAAGCCAGTCTGAACTGTGGAATACCATTTCCAGTATGTGTAGGTAGTCTCCATGAATATTGTGTTTGGCATATCATAGATGACAAAGCAGTTGATTCAGTTACTTATGGATGTTATGCTACCTAGAAGGGGACCTCCAAAATATACTCGAGGTATGTGGAGGTACAGGTTGTGTTACCGTTGTCTAATGCAGGCACGTACGATAGGAAGCATCCACATATACTTTTCATACGTGGAACTTCATCTGGTATACCCGAAGGTACATGAAGAATGTTCCCATATACTTATGTACGTGGAATACCGACCACCCACAGAATGTGTCGCACGTGAAAAACTACATTTTCTATGTTTATAGACGTCAAAACACGTCTTCTAACCTAGAACCACTAGTGTTTGGATAATTAAAAATTGATAGCTTTTACAGTTTCCATTTCATTAAAATCGATTTAATAGATGTGATGTAATGATATCAGTTTTTTCTTCTAGACCTAATGCAGCAAATATGCAAAAATGAATCTTTTACTTTGATGAATTTCTAGCTATGGTAAAGAGAGAGTCTTTTCGATATTCAAATAGAATGTAAAACTTCTAACTTCGCCATGGTTTATTTTCATTAAATGCAAAATTTTCACTTTCAGATTGATTCAATGTAGAAATTTCACTTCGACTCATCCAAAATCACAAGAATTATAAAAAATTCTTTTGAACGCACAACACCCAAAAATCTTCAAAATGTGAAAAGAAGACCAACAAATCTTAAAAATTAATCTTTCAAATGAATGCTATGAATACGATGTTGTCTAAAATATAATTCTGAGATGTTTCACTACTAAAAGAAGAACAACATTTCATTTCAATTTTAGCAAAAGAAACACTTTTATGAGCGAAAAATACCTAATCTTGAAAAACATTATTTTCCATTATCTCAATGATCCTTCACAAACAGGTAAAACAGATACTAAATCTGATCTTTTGAAAGAAGAAAGACAGGAAGACAAAAAATCCGCAATTACTAATCCTTCCTTTGATAAATCAACAAATCATCAGATGAATCCTTTTAACTCTAATTCGTAAATAGAAGAATTTCCCAATAAGACAATTCACAACATTCAATCGAATTGAAACAGAGTTTTGCAGAATTTAAATAGATCCAAGAAAGCATACTTATAAAAAAAATATGTACACAATAGTGAAAACCCTAATTTTTCAAAATTTAATAAACTTGCACAGGCAATCAGTTGAATTCAGTGCGCAGACACATTGTTGCTAAAGGAAAAGTGTGCAAGATTGTGCACTGTTGCTAAAGTAAAAGTGCGCAAACTGAGAAAACTTAAGAAAAATAAAAAAACAAAGCCAAAAATCTAGAACTTCAATCTTTCAAAGTCCAAAAGACATTCAGACAATGCTACAGAAAGCAATTAAATGCCACATAAGTACATAATGAAGAACAAATTGTTCCCCAGTATGGTCGCCTATTTTTTATGGAAAAGAAATCGCTCTTGTGGATAAGAGCAATCTCCCTAGATTCAAAAGAGATCTAGTAACAAACAGAACAAGTGGCTGCTACCTTCCTTAATTTACAACTGAAGTATGAAATATGAGATACGAAAAAGCCTCTTACCTTTCTATGAAATGCTTGTGGAAGTCCTTCCGATGCTTTCAAAAGTATTTCCTTGTCGCTTCACAGAAATACCTACATGAACAGAAACAAACAAGGCATAAAAGTATAGCATAGCTAAAGATGAAACACAAAATGAATGAAAGTTGCGACATAGCATATATCATAAGATTAATTCGATATTCAATTATAAACTATACAAAAGATCAAGGAGCTTTGCAAAGAGCATTAAAACAAGTGTAATTAGGAAAGATACTATTGCTTGTATTAATTTGAACAAGAAGGAGCAATACAAACTTTCCTTGATGATGTAATCCTCCTCCCAATGGTCTCCAATCCTCCCCTTAAGTGACAAGCTGTCCAACTCTATTCCAATAGCATAAGTCTACATTCAGAAGTCCCTCCTCCACCCTCTAGTCTATGTTGAATTTATAGGCCAAGAGGAGGAGGTTTGAGATCCTCTTCTCAAGGGATGACATTCACAAAAGAAGGGATTAGGGTTCCACAAAGTGACGAATTTTGATCCATCAACAGAGGGATGAGGCCCAAGTATGTAGAGGCTAGAGTATTTCTGTTGGCAAATATTCCTCCAACAAGGCTTCTAGAAATCACTTTTTATTTTTACTCTCATTAAGAGATTCGTGCAGTTTTCAGTGGAAGACATAGCACAGAATTACACTGGCCAAAATGGTCAAAACTACGTTTGCATATATATTGGCTAGGGAACCACGCAAGGGATTAAAATTAAGTTTTTGAGCATTGTAATCCAGGATTATTGTTGTCTATGGGATTGGTTTGCTTCCAACATTGTAGGGGAATGCTTGGAACACTTCATCAGATAGTGAGAGATCTAGATTATCAATCATTTTCCTAATGGTGACAAAATGATGTGTAACACCAGCAGCTTCAGTGCTTCTACCTTTCACAGTTTCGACCTTTCACAACTTCGACCTAGCTGCAACTTCACAGCTTTGATGCAGCTTCACAACTTTGATGCAGCTTCACAACTTCGATGCAACTTCACAGCTTTGATGCAGCTTCATGGGTTCAATGCAACTTTGGAATTTCATCTTGCCCAGTAACTGTAAAAACCATAAAACGAGAGCGAGAGAGAGAGAGAGCATAAAAATTTGATCTTACTCTTCTCCTTTTTCATCCTTTTCCAGCTTTTATCTTGTGGATATCGAACTTGCTTGAGAGTGTGTCTAAATGAGGTCAAGTTCCTTCTTGTTTATAGGCTCTTGAGGGGTACAAATTGCTATCTTTAGGCTGACTTGTCCCTTCATGTAGGCCAACTTGATATTTGCACCATGACGAGTTCTTGGAGGGTCTTTTGACTCAAATAAATTTTCGTTACAATATGTAACATGCCCAAAAGGGTCTTTCATACATGACAATGACTCAATTGACTTGTAGACTCAATGACAAGCCCTAGAAGCACTCAATGGGTGCTTGACCTAAAAATAAATCTCCCTTGAGCATGAAACCCATGCCTCAAGAATAACAATAATAAATTTATTTTTCTCTTTTCATTAGAT
>APFE030545360.1:0-32303 GCA_000404065.3 Pinus taeda | reverse complement strand
CATATTTATTATCCATTAATTTATATCATTGAACTATCTAAATTATTTTATAAGATAATTTTATAAATGACCAAACAAAAGGTTCTGAAAAATGACCGAAGGTTCCCATTTGATTGCCATCCCCATATTTTCTGATGGCTGTGAAATTGCAGACGTCTCCAAGTAAGGTGGCTCTAACTAAATCCAAAGTCAATGCGTATGATTGCCATCCACATTGATGGCAGTGAAATTGCAGCCGCCTCTAAGTAAAACAAAACTCAATGCTTATGAGAAGCAAACAGGACAGCTGTATAATTAATTCATTATTTAAATTGTATTAAAAAATGATGTCCAATTTTGACCAAGTCTACAGATTCCAAGCTCTATATTTTCATTGAACTTAGGAGGGATAACCATTATGGAACTGCAATTACAGATGGAAGGCCATGCAGTGGCAGTTTTGATGATTTTCTGCATTTTATTCTGCAATGCTGGGAATTTGTGTAGTGCAGCCAACAATGACAGCGTGGTGAATATAGGCGTTATCTTGAACTACAATTCGTGGGTAGGAAAAGTGGCCAAAACCGCCATTGAAATAGCAAGGGATGACATTAATAGAGACACTCAGCTACTCAACGGCTCCCGCCTGGTTCTCCACTTTCGTGACTCGCTTGGTGATGCGATTCAGGGGGCTTTGGCTGGTAATTTACATCTTTTTTCAATTATAGGTTCTATTTTCTATGTGCAGATACAAACCGACTCTGTTTGTGAGATTGTTTCTCAATTAGAGTCATTTTCTTTTATGATGAGTGAACTAGTCTCCGTTGGTATGAGATATAGGACCATGTTTGATTCAGAAGCAAACTCAGACATTCAAAATTCAACCAAAAAATGAATCTACAGCTTCATTTGCTTAATTATTTTCTTTTATTTGTTCTATGATTTCCTTGCTGGGCAGTTTGATATTGATTGTTAATTTTTCTTTTGGTAAAATCAGTTCTTGATGTGTTGGAAATGGAAGTGGTGGCAATAATTGGGCCACAAGCGTCTGATGTTGCAGAATTCATATTACATTTGGGAGATACCGCCCAAGTCCCTGTTGTATCCTTCTCTGTTACTAGTCCCTTGCTCTCTAACCGCAGATTTCCATATTTTGTTCGCATGGCACATAGTGATGCCTTGCAGATGCACCCCATTGCAGCCCTGGCTCAGGCTTATGGCTGGAAAAGAGTTACAGCTGTTTACTCGGATGATGAATTCCGTAGCGGTGCAGTCGCCTCATTAAGTGATGCGCTTAGGGATATTGGGTCGGAAATAGAATATAGATCGGTCATATCGCTAACTGCGGACCAGGTAGTCATTGAAGGGGAGCTATACAAGTTAATGACAAAGGAATCGAGAGTTTTCGTTGCTTATATGCCGTCTGATCTTTGTTCAAAAATCTTAATGAAAGCCCAGGAAATAGGAATGATGGATAGTGGTTATGTGTGGATAACCGCAGATGAATTTACCAGCCTTTGGGATGTTCTGTTAAATGCTTCTTCCATGGACTACATGCAAGACCTCCTAGGAGTCAAAACTTATATCCAGAATTCCAAGAAGCTTGCAGATTTCCGTGGAAGGTGGAAACGCCAGTTTAGACTCGAATACCCTCATGAAGAAAAGGCTGAACTAAATGTTTACGGCTCATTTGCATACGATGCAGTCTGGATGATAGCTCGGGCAATTGAGAATCTAGGAAACACAAGTTTTAATTTCATAAAGCCCATAAGTTCTTCAACAAGTTTTCCACAGCTGAATGTCTTGCAGGAAGGACCACAGTTATTGACAGAGCTCGGAAAGACCGACTTTAGTGGTGTGAGCGGAGTTGTTCAGCTTAAGGATGGAGAAATTGTGGGTTCTACTTATGAGATAGCCAATGTGGTGGGTAATGGATACCGTGTAGTTGGGTATTGGAATGATGAAACTCAGCTCTCCAAACAACTTCCCTCTGGTGCATCATCGCCGTCCAACCCCAATAATACCATCGGCGACCTGAAAACTGTCATTTGGCCCGGTGGATCTACAGAAGTGCCTCGTGGTTGGGAACAACCAACCAGTGGTAAGAGGTTGAAAATTGGAGTTCCCGTAAAACATGGATTCACTGAATTTGTGACAGTAACATTTGACAGTAGCCGTAACCGAAGCAACGTCAGTGGTTTCTGTATAGATGTATTTGATGCGGTTGTGAATCGACTGGATTATGCACTGCCTTATGATCTCATTCCATACGGGGATAACAACCATACACACTACTATGATGACCTTGTCGATCAAGTTCATCTCAAGGTAGCTTCTATAGCCCGTTGAATTATTAGATTTCCACTTCTTCTGATAACAAAGACATCAACTTCTGCCGATACTGATTTCGACTTTGCTTGGCAGAAATTTGATGCAGTTGTGGGCGATACCACAATTTTCGCAAGTCGAAGTAAACATGTCGATTTCACACAACCATTCACTGAATCAGGCGTAGTAATGGTGGTTCCTATCAAGGCAGACGAAGCAAATAACGCTTGGGCATTCATGCTGCCTTTTACTCCGGGAATGTGGTGTACAACAGCGGCATTTTTCATATTCACAGGATTTGTAATATGGCTATTCGAGCATAGGGTAAATCCCGAGTTCAGAGGAAGACCCAGGCAACAAGTGGTGACTCTACTCTGGTATTTTTCTCTCAATATTTATCTATTGTCTATTTACTTATGTCGTTGGTGTTTAAAGTCTCCAACAACCTGACCTTTCTTCTTTTCCGTCCTCCCTGCTGTTCCAGGTTTTCTTTCTCGACACTGGTTTTCTCACACAGTAAGCGATTCTCCTTCCACTTGAAATTTGTTTTCTCATCTGGATAGAAACCGAAAAAGCAAAATGTCACCATTTACATGGCCTTTATGAACTTCATCCTCCTAACCTATTTACTGTACTGCAGGCGAGAAGTTAGTCAGCAGTTTGTCTCGATTGGTGCTTGTAATCTGGCTATTTGTAGTTCTGATTTTAACATCCAGCTATACGGCCAGTTTGACGTCTATTCTCACTGTGCAAAAATTGAACCCTACGGTTAAAGATTTTGAATCTCTCAAGGCCAGTGGAGACGCAGTAGGGTATCAGACTGGTTCTTTTGTAGCTCAATACCTCCAGCTGGAGCTTGGCATAAAAAATCTTAAGACATATTCAACGCCAGAGGAAGCCGGATTGGCTCTCTCGAAAGGGCCAAAGAATGGAGGCGTTGCTGCGATTTTCGAAGAGATTCCTTATATCCGTATTTTTCTAGCGTCACAATGCAACTACACAATTGTTGGACCAATCTACAGGACCGGTGGCTTCGGTTTTGTAAGTTCCTTCAAATCCTCAATAATTTGTCTAAACTCCTGCGCATTTCAGTTTTTCTATTGTTAGCAGCTCACGATCAGGGCATTTGCTCAGGTATTTCCCAAGGGTTCACCCCTACTGCCCGATATTTCCAGGGCCGTTCTGTCACTCTCAGAGGACAAAGAAATGCAACAGATTCAGGCCAAGTGGTTAAATAGCACCGCCTGCACAGATTCTGGAGCAAAAGTGGATTCCAATAGGTTAAGCATGGAGAGTTTCTGGGGTCTGTACTTGATCACCGGATCTGCGTCAGTGATAGCTCTGGTTATATTCCTTTCCATGCTTCTCTATGAGTACATGAGGGATCCTAATGTTATGGATAACGATAATAGTAAGATGGATGATCCATCAACAGGGAAGTCTTTGAAGAGAGCAATGAAGTCGTTTATGGTGTACATTGACCAGAAGGAGGGGTCAACCTCATCTCCCAATCGAAGAGTATCAGAAATGAGCCCAAATCAAAGAAATAGTCCATTCTCGCCGCCCGCTTTAACAAGTAGCCCTTCAGCTCTGGGAACGAGTCCTTTCAGCACTAGGACACTTTCAAGGAGAAGCTTCTCCGTCCTGGATCATGAACATGTGGTCGATGTACGTGAAAATTGCAATTGCTCGCACCTGATCAGATAACAGAGTACATTCAACCAAACAAACTGCAGTGAGCGGAGACTTTTCCCTCAACTACTATTGCAGGTATACGCACGGCCTCTCATTGGGTTTTTGTGTCACGGGATTTCTCTTCCTTTGCTTCGGTCAAATTTATTTTGTGAAATGATCACAATTTACCTGTTTGGATACATAATCTCCCAAAAATTGTACAGTTCTGTTTGGAATTACCCAGCCGAACTCGCTGAATGCAACAGTGTAAATATGCGTCTGGCCTGACTATGCATAACCCAGTATCTATGAATAATCAAAGCTGTTAATTAGTTGAAAAAATGTAAGTAATGACTGCATTTTTGAAACTTTCCGCCCAACTTTATCTCATCCTTGAGAGTCAATTTCACAGACAAAACTAGAATGTCATTTAAAGCTAATGAGTTCAAATTAAAAGATTCGTTTCAATAGTCAACGCCACAGTCAGAACTAGCGGGCCATTGAAGCCTGATGCGTTCAGAGTAAAAGTTTCTTTTATTTTAAATAGCAGCAGAGTGACAGTCTTATGCCTCAAGATCAAGATGATTATCTATATATATATCTATATCTATATTCTCTTAAATATATATGGCAGCAAATTAATAAGATTTAATTTAGTTATTAATGATATATGATATTAATATAGAAATTTGATATATTGTTTTTTAACTTTTTAAGTTATTATAATTATCACTATAATATTAAAAAAATTGTTTTATCAGATTTGGGCTTGATTTAAAACTTTAGGACTAGCATAACCATGTTAATGAAGTGGTTGATATATGATAAATTCATTATTTCTGTTTATAATGGCATCAATACGAAAGGTAGAAAATGATGTCCATCAACATATATTAACCACTTTATTAATGTGGTTGTGCTAGTTGACCATCATTGTGCATCGGCCAAATTAGTAGACCATGGTCCACTATGGTTAACATTGTCTATGGTTAGTTTTGTTGACCATGGTTGATAACGGTTATTCATAGTTGACGAGCGTTATGGATGATTGATGATAGTTAACTATGGTTCAAAATGGTTGACAATGGTTGACCATGGTTGACAAGTTTGACTATGGTTGACCATTAATGTAACAATATATTTATGTTACATTAATGTTTGTCGGCCATGCTTGATGCTACATTGGTGTTAATGTTAATGTTACATTAATGGTTGAAGAGGGTTGAGGAGGTTGATCATTATTGACCATGGTCAACCTTAATATAACAATGTATTTATGTTATTTTGTTGAACAAGGTTGCCTATGGCTAAACTTAGTTACCATGTTTGACCATGGTTAAGCTTGCTTCACTATGTTTGAACATGGTTGACTATAATTAAATATGGCCAAGTTGTGGTTGATCATGAACATGGTAGTCTATGTCGATCATGGATGACTATGGTTGACATTGTTTGACTATGGTTAAATATTGTTGATAAGGGATGAGCATGGTTGACAATGGTTAACCATGGTTGTTGAGGGTAGTTGATGATAGCTGACAATTGACTATGGTTCAAGAAAGTTGATGAGGTTGACTAACGTTGACTTAATTGACAAGGTTGACCATGGTTGAACAAGAGTAATCGAGGTTGACCTTGGTTTACCATTAATGTAATAATGTATTTATCTTACATTAGTGTTGAGCATTGTTATATTAATGTTGGTCAACCATGGTTGATGTTATATTAGCGTTGATGTTAATGCTACATTATTGTTTATATTAATGGTTGAGGAGGTGAGCATGATTGACCATAGTCAAACATTAATGTAACATTGTATTTATGTTACATTGTTGAACATTGTTGACCATGGCTAAACTCGGTGACCATATTTGGCTATGGTTATGATTGCTTAACTATGTTTGAGCATGGATGACTATGGCTAAATATGATCAAGTTATGGTTGATCATGAACATGGTAGTCCATGTTGTCCATGTTGACTATGGTTGACAATTTTTGACTATGGTTAAATTTTTTTACAAGGGTTGACCATGGTTGCAATGGTTAACCATGGTTTCCAAGGGTTGTTGATTGTTGATGATGATTAACTATGGTTCAAGAGGGTTCACGAGGTTGAAAATGCTTAACCATGGTGCACAAGCATTGTTGATGGTTGATGATGGTTGACTATGCTTCAAAAGGGTTCATGAGGTTGACAATGATTAACCATGGTTGATAAGGTTAACTATTGTTGACCTTCATTGACAAGAATGACCACAGTTGAGGGGGTTGTCCATGATTGACCTCGGTTGACCATTAATGTAACAATGTATTTATGTTACATTAATATTGAGCATTGTTACATTAATGTTTGTCAACCAAGATTGACAATAGTTGGTGTTGCATTGGTGTTAATATTAATATTACTTTAATTTTTGAAGATGGTTGATGAGGTTGAGCATGATTGACCATGGTCAACCATTAATGTAATAAAGTATTATGCTATGTTAATATTAAGCATTGTTACATTAATGTTTCTCAACAATGGTTGAAGTTACATTGATGTTAGTGTTAATGTTATATTGATGGTTGAAGAGCGTGGACGAAGTTGACTATGATTGACCATGGTCAACTATTAATGTAACAATGTATTTATGTTACATTGTTGAACAAGGATGACCATGGCTAAACTTGGTGACCATGTTTGACCATGCTTAAATATTGTTAAGTTATGATTGGCAATGAACATGGTAGTCCATGTTGTCTATCTTAGGCATGATTGACTACGATTAAAAATTGTTTACAAGGGTTGACCATGGTTTACTATGGTTAAAAATTGTTTACAAGGATTTACCATGGTTGACAATGGTTAACCAAGGTTGTTAAGGGTTGTTGATTGATGATGGTTGACTAAGGCTCAATATGGTTAATGATGTTGATAATGGTTGACCTTCCTTGAAGAGGGTTGACCATGGTTGACTGAGGTTGACCTTGGTTAACCGTTAATTTAACAATGTATTTATGTTGCATTAATTTTTATCAACTATGATTGATGTTACATTGGTGTTAATGTTAATGTTACATTATTCGTTGAAGAGGGTTGACAAGGTTAACCATGATTGACCACAATCAATTAGGAATGTAACAATGTATTTATGTTACATTGTCAAACAAGGTTGACCATGGCTAAATTTGGTGACCATGTTTTACCATGGTTAAACGTACTTAACCATGTTTGAATAGGGTTGTCTCTAGGTAAATACGGTCAAAGTTATGGATGACCATGAACATGGTATTCCATGTTGTTCATGTTGACCACGGTTGACAATGGTTGACATTGTTTGAATATGGTTAAAAATTGTTGATGAAGGTTGGCCATTATTGATAATGGTTAACCATGCTTGCCAAGGGTTGTTGATAGTTTATGGTGGTTGACTCTGGTTTAAGCGGGTTGACAAGTTTGACAATGGTTGACCTAGTTGAGAAGGTTGACTAAGGTTGACCTTTGTTGAAAATATTAACCATGGTTGACTAAGGTTGACCATTAATTTAATAATATATTTATGTTATATTAACGTTGAAGATTGTTACATATCAATGTTTCTCAACCATGCCCCCTAATGGCTAGCTCAAATGGGAATCACCATGGATATGAAGTCTTTGTGAAACATGTGTTTTGAGGTTCAAACCCTCCCTAAAAGCCTTGTGGGTCATTTGTGGGGGAAGCCATGGGTTCACCTAAAGTTTTAATGGTAGTAGTTCGAATTGACCCCATGTCATTTGAGTACGAGGCCGACCCGGTTGCAAATTTCTCTAGATACAAAAGGAAAATGTTTTTCAACCATGGTTAGTCATGGTTTATGTTACAAATTTGGTGTTAATGTTAGTGTTACATTAATGTTACATTAACTGTTGAAGAGGATTTACTATACTCAATGAAATATGACCATGGTAGACCATGTTTGACCTTAGTCAACTAAGGGAAGACGATGGTTGTGTGTTGGGCATGGAATCCCCCCACAGCAGGTTTTCGGGCTCAAAGCCCGAGTTTTGGTCAAAGATGTTGTAAAACTCCATGAATTGCAGGCACGGAGCGCGAAGTATACAATTGAGTCATAGGGTTATCCGCCCTAAAGATTGCATTGTAAACTAGTGTAACATCGGCCTACCCATGGTCCACGGACCATGGGATTGTATAAATAGAGCGAGGCTCTAAGTTGTAAAGAGAGTGATGGATAGAGAGAGTAGTGAAGGAATGGTTCAAGCTTAGAGTAGAAGTCTAAGTGTCTTGGGTTGTGGTAGTAGGAAGAAGCTCTACAGATGAGTGCGCAAAGGCCTAGTAGAGTCCGCAGCTAAGTGTGTGGACCCTTGCAGCTAAATGCGCAGGGCGGAGTCGAGTCTGTAATTGGGACATAAAGCTAATAAAGAGAAGTTTATCCTAATTCTGTGTAAATGTTGTGCATTATCTTCTTTATGTTTATATTCCTTTATGTATTGCGCACTGATATGATTGTTGATTATGCTGTAATAACCATAAATCTCACACACACAAGTTAAGTAATTGTTTAAATAACAAGGAACTTGGGTATTATACAGGTCGTGCCTCGAGTAGGACTGCGCGGAAGTCGCATTGCAGGTCGCAAAGGGATCACAAGTGCGCGTAGTGATAGATCAGACCGCAGACCTCCAAAAGCCCATCAGACATCCCAAGGGTGCCGAAACTTGGTTCTAGCACACTCCCATACTACTTTAGGTGAGACCTGAGTCCGTGCTTCGCGGACTATTGCCAAAAGGGCCAGTAGTACCAGGATTTTCTTGGCTAAATCACCTCTGAACCTGGGTCAGGCCGCACTAAGCCAACAAATGGTTGCGTTGCCAGGACCGGGATCTGCATAAAGGATGTCTAATGTCGTGTCACTGGAACCCTACAAAGAAACAAATTAAAGAGTGGTTGGACAAGAATATTCGCGAGTTCACGGCATAGGAAAATAGAAATCCGCAAGTATCTAAGGAGCAGTGGTTGAATCACTACTTGTACATTAAAATCCATGAAATTTTCTTAGCAAATTTTCCATCTGAGCTGTATGAGTGGATCACAAAGTTAGCAGATAGCCAGGGAAGGTGTAGGCTCAACAAACCAATAGTGTGAACTCTAGAACTAGTGCCCAGACTAGAAGCCTCAGAAGAGAAGATAATGCGAGCTGTGGACCACTGGCTCGACCGAATAATAGGAGGATTTATCAATGAGTTTGTGGTAGACATGACCATCAACTACAGCGAGGCAGAGTAAAATTTTCTCAAGGGACCGCGAGGTAAGTATGTTAAATATTTGAACGCTTGGATTAAGATGCTATTGTGTGAAAAGCAGGTTATACGAATAAATTAATGTTTTGGACTACGCGGAGTGGAAAGATCTACAAAAGCGGAAGTAGTGAAGAGTTAGAAAACAAACCCTCAATTTCACCTTTGCGGGAGAGCAAGGACAAGCTCGCGAAGGTTTCTGCGAGAAGCTCGATCAATTTGATAAGGCATCGAATTCCATGTTTACCACCTCCACCCACACCGCCACTCGTTTGACCCCCCTCATCTCCATCTCCACCCACTCCACCTCCACCATCTCCACAGTTCAGTATGGCGAGCGTGATCAAACTACCAGTATTCAGAGGAGTAGGGAATGAAGATCCAGACCAATTCTAGTTCATAGTAAGAGCAGCATGGGAAGCACAGGGCGTCATGGATGATAATATCAAGAAGGCTACGCTAGTGAGCACGCTGCAAGATCGTGCATTAACGTGGCATATCAAGAATTCTAATGACCACCCAAACACAGGAATTGTAGAGATCCAGAATGTGTTGAACAGGGAATTTATCTGGCCAAAATCAGAGACGCAGTCAATCATCGGGTTTAAAGAGATCGCGATGCTCCCGGATGAGACCCCCTGGGATATGGACCAAAGGCTAAAGAGTACGATCTGCGAAGCCAATATGATGTTAATGGATGCACGACATCGCGCATGGTTTGTGGCCTCACTTACGCCACACTTAAGGACGGAACTGTCACAGCAAAAACTTTCCACCCAGGCTAAAGCATTGGAGATGACAATGAGGTTGGAAGAGACCCCTATACAAGACCCTAGATTGGGAGTCCAACAGATCCACGCACAGCTACAGAATATGTGTCTGGAAATGAAGATTTTGAAATAGGATAGGGAACCTTGGCTAGAGGCATGCAAGGAAGTATGGTGCATAAAATGCAAAGGCTAGGGCCATGACAAAGATCATTATCTAGTGTTCGTGAACTACTTGGCAAGAGGAGGGCCAATGCCATTAAGATCGAAGGCATAAGCGGGGCCGAGCGTGGCACTTGCATTATGGTACGCGATATGCCATATAGGAGGAAAACATACCACAGATAGTTGTCATCTACTACAAAAGTATATGCAGACGTCCCAACAATTTTTTTGTAATTTCTATAGGTCAGTAGGCCATGATGAATGCACCTGCTGAAACTATGAACTAATGATGGATCAAACTCCTGCCTACAGGGTGCAGGCCGAAATGCAAGCCCTCAACCCAAATGCAGGGATGACGCAAGCTGGGTTTCAGGGGCGTAGTCGGGGTCGAGGTGGAATGGGACCAGGAAGGGGTTGCAGACAGATTATTTGTTACAATTGCGGAGGGACATGGCATTATGCCCGCAATTGTTTGAACCCAACTAGGATATCATGTTGGTACTGTAATCAGTTTGATCATGAGATGGAAGATTGCCCTTCGTTGAGAGCGAAGATGCGCGAAAAGGGGGTACTCTAGCCCCCTCCAACCTAGAATTTACAAATGATGAGGTCTGAATAGTGCAAAGAAGACCCAAATGTAAACATGATGCTTAGAAGTGGTATGACAATGGGAGATGATAAAGGGAAGCAGTCAGAAGAAAGTGCATGGGTTCGCAAGGCTCCTACGAAGGAACTCAAGTTTGATTTAGAACACATGAAGGAGACATTCATGGAAGCTAAGAAGAGGTTCACGGAGGCCTCCACTTCAGGTAGTAAGGATCAACTAGGACTAGGGATGGATCCTTCCATGTTCACTACCTTTCTGGAGACATGCATGAAACTGTTGCGTGACAACAAAGTAGTCAAAGGGATACACGAACTAATCACTAGGTGCATGGAGTCAGGAGAACCGCGTGTGGTTCAAAAACTGGGAAAGAATGCATTGCGAACAGGAAGGGAGATGAGGTTGACTGCGCAAATAGGCGAGTATGAAATGGATTAGGTAATCCTGGATCTGGGTTCAGACATGAATGTACTACCAAAGAAAACATGGGAATGCATGGGCAGACTCACGTTACAATGATCCCCTATTCAATTATGAATGGCGAACCAACAGAAGATTTTGCCCATGGGAAGATTGCAAGGGGTAATAGTAGATATTGAGGGCGAGAGCACATAAGTGGACTTTTAAGTGATAGAGATTGTTGATGACAGCAATACCTATCCCACGATACTAGGAATAGACTGGGCTACCGATATGAATGGAGTCATAAATCTGAAGAAGCACAAAATGACCTTTGATAAAAAGTCACTATGTGTAGTAGTACCATTGGACCCAGCTGAAGGAGCGCGATACACTGAACCGGTGCACGACAATGATAGTGATGACGATATCGACTATATCTATAAGATAACTGCACAAGGTGAGGATTGGGTGAATCTTACTGCAGATGGAGGGATTTCATGGGAGTGCGAAAGCTCCTACACTTTGGATTTAGACAAAGAGATAAAGCGATGGCAAAATCGGTTGCACGAAGTAACAACACTGAACTGCAACATGATGATCAGATCATTACGTTGCATAACAACAGAGGCAAGGGAGTTGCCGACATATGATGGATTGATAGCAGTGGATGAATTTCTGAATAAATTTGAAAGTGCAGTACCAAAGCAGCAGTGGTTCGATGCACTAAAGTGGGCACTATGCGCAACACCCACATGATGGTGGGGTACGCATCAAGGAACTTTTGAACACTGGCACAGATGCAGAAGGATGATGTGCCTACATTTTGGAAAACCTCAACTTCAAACGAAAGCCAATCAGCCAGGGCAGAACAACTTACGCGCCCACCTTTCTTGATGGGTACAGACATATGTTGTATAGTTCGCACAAACATACACCACCCCTAGCTTAGATAATCAGAACAAACCACAATAGCAGGAAAGGCGACGTGCATTACCAATTCTCCATGACGAAGCATTCGATAGGGTGCGTGAAGTACTGAACAAGGTTTAGCAGACGAGACAAACTGATTGGGACCTATGCGTGCCAGCAGTTCGATGGGCCTATAGGAACATGTACAAAAACTTGAGCGCGAAAATGATTCCAAAGGTGCGAAATAGAGCAGAAACCAAGATTCCTAAAGGGAATACCAAAAGGAATCCACATGTAATAGCTCCCGCAGTTATGACAGCGTGCGAAGACTATAATAAAGGAATCACACAACTATGCGAGGATGACCATACAAGGATTCAGGAAGCCATTCAATGAGGGAACCTTAGACTTCGCAAACTTGAAGAAGATCGGGTACGATTGAGGAAGAAAAACATGTTGAAGGTTGTTGAGATCAAAAGACTCGAAAACAAGGTCACACAAGCATGTCTCGTCGATAAAACAAGGATGACAAGGCAAGATATGAATGGTCATATGACTACATTGGAAGATTGTCACTGAGAATGTATGATTTTGTTACCATGGCTGAGACCGCACCTTACCAAACACAGTAACAGGGGAAGCACAACACATAAGATAAAACACGTGGTGCTGGGTGTTGCGAGGGAAATTGAGGAGAGTCCACGGACTATATTGGAAGGAGAATTGAAGTCTCGCACAGATGGTGCAACCACCTGACTAGCCGCAGGGACCACAGTCTTAGCGCTCCAGACAATTGAAAGAGAGTGTGGGACTCCAAAGGAGTCTGTTTGGGAATTGTACGGTGAAGGAGGTGCGCGTAGAATCAACATGGTACAAGGTTCATGCTCACGTACGGGGGTCTGCGTTGCCGCATGGGCGGTTGCGTTGCCGCACAAGTCAACTGGGAAGTTACAGTTGACGTCACTATTCATGACGAGATGTCCTATTTAAGGTAAAAGGGAGACGGTAGCGGGCACTTAAGACACGAATTAAGAGCTAGATTTGGGACGATCTGCCACCAAGGATGCATTAATGACTAAGAAATGGGGGGAACAGTCAAATTCAAATTCAAAAGACGCTATAAAAGTCCTAGGGCTAGCCACGAGACAACACTTCTTTGTTTGAGATTTGAGCTATTATGAAGAGCACAGAGTGTTGAGCACCAAGCAGTATTTGAGCCCCCAAGTTCACGAACAACCACAGACAATTTGAACAAGATGAAAACTACTAGGAGAGGTGTGGGATTTGTAGAGAGTATCATCGAGAAAGCCGCATAGAGCCCTACGGTGCAGGTGGGGGATGCACCGAAAATTCCAAAATCACCTCATACGTCGAGGCCCAAGAAGGATACACAGGCAGCGGAACCAATCCACATGTCCCAGCGAAATCTGTGGTTTGGTAAACTTTCCATGGAAGAAAAGGGCAAGCTTGTCAACCTTGAGATAGATGATGAAGAGGAGGACCTCTAGGCTCTCATAGATGAGATAGAGACGGATGAAGAAATGGAAGAAGACATCCAACCGATGCGCGCTGCAGCAAAACTGCCCAAGTATGTTCCTCTGCGGAAAGGGAAAGCTAAAGTACCCAAGGATTTGGATGCCACTAAGAGTGCACTTCAAACCCCACTCCTCCCAGATGGAATTCTGTTTAAGGGCTCGGCTTTGTGCTGCGTGCCCATAATGAAATTTGAAGACTAGGACCTCGCAGACAGTGAAAAGTTCCCATATTTATAGACTGAGAACCTCATGAAATAGCTACAGTGAAAAGTTCCCATATTTATAGACTGAGAACCTCAGTTATAGCTCAAGAGCTGCAGAAATGGCTACGCGGTGTGGAGAAGGCTGAGCTACCCCACCTACTATGGATTCCACACTTTCACCACGCACCGATCACGATCTTTGTCATCAGGAAGCTGCTTTGCCTGGTGCATGATGGGTATTTATGGCTAGAGGAGCCTATACCCATCATGGTGGAGCTTATTCATAGAATTTATCAGCTTCCCTGTAAGGGAAAGGACCCCATGGAGATAGTTGGCAAAAGCAGAGATTTGGCGCTCGCAGAGGCCCTGAAGAAGAAGTATAAATTGGAAAATAAGAAGAGAGGCTACATAACCAGTAGTATTAAAGACAAAGGGGTGCATGTAGCCACCCAACTGCTAGCCAGGAAGGTGATGAGAAAACGACGTGAAGAAGAGGTACCAGCGCCAGTCGTTGCGCCTGCAGAACAATGCGTGAAGGGGGTCCAATTCAACTGGGCCGAATTCCTCTGTGAAGAATTCCTAACCAACTACAAGGAAGCTCAGGAGCAAGGCAAGACCTTCCACTACGCGTGGTTGCTCTTGTCTATCTTATTGGTGATAGGGGAACTGCTTGAGGATAGTCAGTTCCCTCATCTTGAGCAGGACTTGCCAGAGGCTGCCAAATATGCGTCACTATGGGCTACAAAGGACACCATGCTGAATCGTGAGACTAAGATCTTCTGGGTGCTCATGTAGGCGAGCATCTGGATGTGGATTAACAGAAGGTTGCGCCTATCCCCCACAGTGTACAACAGTCTATAAAGCTTTGTAGACTTCAAGGTGGATATGCACAATGTGTATATCAAGGCACATAAGGATTCGACACATAATTGGACCAAGCTTCCTTTCATCACAATTGGTGATGCCATCTTCTCCATGCTCAACTCGTGGCCTTCGGAGTGGCATGACCTGGATCTGGCAGAAAGGGATAGAACAGTAGCACAGAAGCAGAAGGATGCAACCAAGTTGTGTGTCACGAATTTGGCCCAGTAGAGGCGCAATGAATAAGTGACCGCAGAGGTAAGGGTTGCCGCGAAGCAGCAAAGGCAGCTGTGGAACAGGAAAAAGCCGTCGAAAGAGCAGCAACAGTACAAGCAACAGGGGCCACCATGACACAGAAGGAAGGAGGCCATGATGTGTCTATAGGACAGGGGCCAGATATAGTAGAAGGAACGAAGTTGAGCAAAATATCCACTCAACTGAAATGACCGCACGTCACGGAGCGATCAGGTCCACGTAAGAAGGCCAAAGCTTCCAAATTGGACATCAAGCCAATTACGTTAATAGAGGGCGACCTCTATGACATCAGTGACACAGTTCATGAGGTCACTCGGGAAGCACTCTAGGAAGCTATGACTAAGCAACAGAATGTGTTGGGGTCCCTAAGGGTGCAACTATAGGAACTTCAGGCACGGGTCCCACAGGAAGGAATAGTAGCCACCTACGGTGCTGCAGGTACATCAGCAGCGGAGCAGCTGCTACGCACAAGAATGACCAACACCATAGTGTTGCCGAAAGGAGCGCTAACAATGGAAAGCGAGGAGGACAGAGCCATAGTGGGCAGCATCAAGGGACTTGGCCTAAACTTTGCTCCCCTTCCACGGGATACATTATATCAACTGCAGGATAGAGCAATAGTAGAACTACACGCTAGGGAAGGGCGTGCAGTGTAGATGCTCAGTGAATAGAAAATCAACATTGAGCAGCTTAGTCTCCATCTCAATGAAGTGCTTGCGTAGAAGAAACAACTGGAGAAAATGGTAGAAGAAGCATGTCACCGTGTTCTAGAGCTAGCAATCGTGATAGAACTACCAGTTGGAGTGCGAATCCATAGATTAGCCAGTGGATTCCCCGAGGCAAAGGAGGAAGAAACGAGGGTACAGCTGGACCTCAACCTTCAGATTGTCGAACTACAATTAAAGGATCAGCCCTCTACACCCTCGAAAGTTAGGGAACAACACGCTGACGCTATTCAAAAAGGGATGGAGGAAATAAGCTAGGCAGTACAGAATTGCACTGCTATGTTGGGAGAATCCTTCGCGGTCCTCACTTCATTATAGGAGGACCCCAACATACAATGCTTGGAAACGGAGGCACGGGAGCTTCAAGTGCAGTATGACAGTGTGCATGGAACGATGTAGACAGTTTTCCTGACCCAACGGCTTGTGAGGCTATAGCAGGCAAAGGCATTGAAGGAACAGGTGGATGTTGCGCGACAGAAAGAGGTAGTCCTTAAAGCATGCATCCAGCCTTGGATTGATGAGGCCTTCCTCAACACTGCAGACATTGAAGGAAAGCTCGCACAGATGAAGGTGATGCATGCCTTAAGACAAGGATTTTCCCCTAACAGTGAGAATTTGACTGAAAAAGTGGAGCAGATCCAATAGACTGCAGAACAGTGCGCTGCAGACCTCCGAGTAGCACAGGATCAGTGGAAGGGGCTCTGTGCTAAGATCATCGCACTAGCAGAGTGACTCAGGACAAGTCATGATGATTGTGTTGGGGGCCTATTGGGCATGGAATCCCCCCACATCAGGTTTTGGGGCTCAAAGCCCAAGTTTTGGTCAAAGATGTTGTAAAACTTCGCGAATTATGGGCGCGGAGCTCGAAGTGTACAATTGAGTCATAGGGTTGTCCGCCCTAAACATTATATTGTAAAATAGTGTAAAGTTGGCCTACCCATGGTCCGTGGACCATGGGATTGTATAAATAGAGCGAGGCTCTAAGTTGTAAAGAGAGTGATGGATAGAGAGAGTAGTGAAGGAATGGTTCAAGCTTAGAGTAAAAGTCTAAGTGTCTTGGGTTGTAGTAGTAGGAAGAGGCTCTGCAGCTGAGTACGCAAAGGTCTAGTAGAGTCTACAGCTGAGTGCGCAGACCCCTGTAGCTGAGTGCACAGGGCGGAGTCGAGTCTGTAATTGGGATAGAAAGCTAATAAAGAGAAGTTTATCCTAATTTTGTGTAAATGCTGTGCATTATCTTCTTTATGTTTATATTTGTTTATGTATTGCATGCACTAATATGATTGTTGATTATGCTGTAATAACCATAAATCTCTCACACACAGGTTAAGTAGTTGTTTAAATAGCAAGGAACTTGGGTATTATATGGGTCGCGCCCCGAGTAGGACTGTGCGGAAGCTGCATCGCAGGTCACGAAGGGATCCCAAGTGCGCACAGAGACAGGTGAGACTGTGGACCTCCAGAAGCCCATCAGACATCCCAAGGGTGCGGAAACCTGGTTCTAGCACCCTCCCATACTACTTTGGGTGAGACCTCAATCCGCGATCTACGGACTGTTGTCGAAAGGGCCAGTAGTACCAAGATTTTCTTAGCTAAATCACCTCTGAACCTGGGTCAGGCCCCACTAAGCCAACATTGTGTTAGTTAAACATGGATGACCATGTGTCTCAATGGTTTTGTTTGTTGCATTGCAACATCAATTTTTTCCATGTGTTGGCCATGGTTGAAATAGCATCATCATTAGCGCATTGTGATGTTGTTTGACATATTGTGGTGATGTTAATTTTTTTTTACGTTGCAATGGAATTTATTGTTCAACACGTTGCAATGATATTTATTATTCATTAAATTAAAACATTGTTTATTGTTCATCACATTGTGATGTCATTTATTATTTTCCACATTGTAATGGAGTTAGTTGTTCATCACATTACGATTTTTTTGTTTTTTTTTCACATTGCAATGATATTTGTTCTTCATCACATTATGATAACATTTTTTATTCATCTCATTGTGAAATCCAAGTTGAAGGTGGTTGGCCTCTTAACCATACCAACCATCGTTGACCATGTTTAACCATAGTCAACCATGGTTTGGCCATGCTTGACCTTAGTTGAACATGGTTGGTCATCTTGACTATGTTGACCACATATGATCATCTTATTGTCTATGATTGACTATGCTTAAGCACATATGACCATGTTTGACCTCAATCAACTAGAAGAATATCATGGTTGACTCAGTTAAACATGGTTGACCATGGCTCTCAATGGATTTGTTTATTACATTGCAACATCATTTTTTCATCCATTTGTGATGATGTTTGATGCTCATCACGTTATGGCGTTGTTTATTACACACCACATTGTGAAAAAGTTGATTGTTTATCACATTTGTGATTTTGTTTATCACTTATCATATTGTGACAATGCTTATTGTTCATCACTTTGATGTCACTTATTGTTTGGCGCATTGTGACATCATTTATTGTTTGTCATATTGTGATGATGTTTATTGTTAGTCACATTACGACATTGTTCATTAAATTGCAATGTTGTTTGTTGTTCATCACACTACGATGACATTTATTGTTTGTCACATTGTGATGATGTTTGTTGTTTATCATAGTGTGATGATGTTTATTGTTCATCACATTGTGACAACTTTCATTGTTCATCACATTGTGATGAATTTCATTGTTCATGACATCCTAACAACATTCAGTGTTCATCACATTGTGATGAAATTGACTATGGTCAAATTTTGTAGGAAATGGTTGACTAATGTGTTTATAATTTCCAAAACATGATTCCCACGTTGACTATAGTTGTCTATGCTTGAATTTGATTGCCTATGGTTGACTTTTATTAACTATGGTTAACTACTATACATAAACTTACAAAAATGTTGCCTATCTTGAGTATAGATGACTATGATCGACTTTTGTTGACTACATTTGACTAATGTACATATAATTTCTAGAACATGATGCACACATTGATTATAGTTGACTATGGCTTAATTTAGTTGAATTTTGTTGTCTATGGTTGAATTTTGATGAGTATGGTTTACTTTTGTTGACTATGGTTATAGTTGGTTAAATTTTGTTGACTTGGTTCACTATGGTTGATTATGCTTGATTAATTTACACATAATTTCAAAAACATGAAGCCCGTGTTCACTATAACTAACTATGGTTGACTTCATTGATTGTGGTTGACTAATCTACATATAATTATCAAAACATGATGCTTGTGTTGACTATAGTTGACTATGGTTGACCTTTGTTAGCTATGGTTAATTTTTGTTGGCTATGGTTGACTAATGTATAAAAAATTTCAAAAATATGACATCCCTGTTGGCTATAGTTGGCTATGGTGCTTATGTTGACTATAGTTGTTTATAGTTGACTATGGTACAAAAAATTTCAACAAGATGACATCCATATTGACTATAGTTGGCTATGGTGCTTATGTTGACTATAGTTTTTTACAATTGACTAATGTTTAAAGAATGATTTAGTTGTTTGTATTGTCTAACATCCTTATTATGACTAAATAATGAACCTTTTCATCATTAAAATCCTAAAGCTATTTAAAAGTTTATCAACCTACAAAGTCAATAAAAACATGAAAAAATATGAGTTTAAATAATCCTATTTTTTAAAAATATATTTACATTACTTTTAAGAATTTTAATATAATTCCCAATATTGATGACAAAAAGTGCTTCTCAGCGATATTTAAATTAAATTAGATATTTAAATATTTACCAGAATCATTTCCGCATATTATCATTGTTTTTATTTTAGTAATTATAATTTTCATTTAATCAAATATAAAAATGATCTAGAAATAAACTTTTAAAGAATATACTTTACCATTTATATAATTCTAGAGAATTGTAATATAGTTCTCATTTAAAGAGAAAGGAGGCGGTCTGGTTTCCTACGGGCAGACCTGCCGCCTGAACTCTAGTATGCTGTAATTTTGTTTGTTATCTGGAATGAAGAATGCCTAACTTTAAAAAAAAAAAAAAAAGAGGATGTTGACATCACAATTTCTTTCTTAAAGAGAAAAATTAAAGAGAAAAGTTAATAACTTAAATTCAAATTCCATAATAAGAACAAAAAAGTTATTTACATATACAATTATATATTGTATATTGATTTTCAATAGTAATAACACATAAGAAAAGAAAACAAAACACATCCCATCAATTGAGTTGCTAACAAGCCCGATAAATGCAATTCTTATGAATGGATTGTTAACTTATCTCTTTTAAAATGGCACGGCATCCAAGTTCATGATAAAAATAGGGGTTTCAAAACTTTTTCGTAATAACAAAAACATACAAAAATAATTCATACACTTTAAAAATGGATCGTTGCCTACACATTTAGTGGTCCAGGACCACAAAAGGTTTTAAAATTCTGAAAGCATCTTACATTCCTTCTTGTACCTTGGTTTTACCGAATTTTTAGAAGTTTTTCCGACAAGATTAATTCATTCGACGTGTCTTCTATTAGTGAATGTTTTGAAAATCTCATTTATCTCTTTGATAATCCTGAGCAAATAATTTATAATAAATTTAAATCATATATTGATTTTAGTTGATATAATGTTTTAGATTCTAAAAATTTAAAAATTATAAATGAACAACATTGTTTAGACAACGAGGTTTCAAATAATCAAAATATTTTGAATAATAATGAAGAAAGTTGTCTAATTCCAGAAATTAATATGTTTTGCTCAGTGATGGAATAATTTGACTTAGAAATTCATGTTCATAACATAGAACAACCCTCTCATAAATTAACTCATCATATTCAAGATCAATTTATGCAAATTTCTATCATTAATTATATTTCGCTAGTATAATATTTTGAATTTTCTCATCTTGATATATATGATGATATGCTTTTCCCTTAATTTTTGATGATGAAGATCATGTTATTTCAAATAATGTTTATTGTTTAGATTTATTAGAAGAACATATAATGGAAGTTGATCAACTCACTGTTCGAGAGAGGAAATTTAAATCAAATTTCAAGGTTAATGATTCACGAGATGTATTTAATTATGTTTCATCTTGCACTCATTATTCATTATATCTTAATTTATTTAATGATTATAATTCTCGGGAAAATGTTTTAAATCCTGCGGACTTGTATTATGATGAATCAAAATTTGATCAAGAGAAAAATTACATTAATGGAATATTTTCTTTTTTCTCAAATACAAATTATTCAACCTTCTATATGGGAGGAGGAAATTTCAATAACAAATACATTTTCTGTAGAATTTTTTGATGATTCATTTTTTTTTTCCAATTAGTGAAAAGTCTTATGATTTAAATAATAAATTTGGTGAAATAGAAATTTGTAACCAGTAAAATAATGTTAATAGTTGTCATTCTACTAATAACAATTTATCTGATATATTGAAGGATGACATTCCATATACAGTGTTTGATTCTACTAATACACCACTAAATGATTGTTTAACATTTCAATTTTCATATACTTGTCAAGAAGATGAGACGTGTCAGTCGCAACCTATCGTTGTGACAGATTTTGATGTTCTTACTAAGACCTCTAATTTTAATCAATTCAAGGTTTCCTCACTAAATTTAAATCAGGGTAATTTTGCACATAATTTAGACTCATTCGTATTTTTTTCCCCTTTTCTCACACCAGCCATTGTACATATTAGTAAAGCATAGAACATTATTTAGAAGAATCTTTCCATGAAAATTTCCCTTTAAATAGTCACATTATTTTCATGCACATGTTTGATTCAATTTTACATTTATTATTGTTTCGATTATTGTTTTTAGTTTATAGTATATATTTCATTTTATTCTTTCATTCTCCTAACAAATTTTGTTGTTATGTCAACACTGACAGTTTAATGGGAAGAGGTAAATTTATTGATTCAAATGATGAAACAACATTACAATTTCTAATCATGTTTATGCTTCATCATCTTTCTATTCCTTTCAGAATCCAATTTCGAGATTCCAGACCGATGTCAGTATTTGAAACTAGTCCTAGTTATTCCTACCAGCCAAAATTTTCATCCTTGAGCCTTTCTCAGTGTTTAATCTCTTTTCAACTTTCTTTTTGCAACTCAACTAAATTTTTCTTAGAAGAAATATTGATGAAGAAATACTTGTTACATAACGATTTCAAGATAGAATTGTATTATGGTTGGAGGAATCATTCCAAGAAAAGTTTTCTATAAATGACAACACAATTTTATTGTACGTAATCCATGAAATTGTAAATAGTTCAATTTTTTCTTTTCCTCTTATTATTTTAGTTTTCCCTCTAATAATATTTTCTGATGTAAATATGTTTGCAGGCTTAAAGCTACTCTAATGGCTACATTGGTATTACGATTTCACTTAATTCATTTTCAACTAGTGTAGAATAGGTTTAGGAATAAATTAGTCTTTTTTTTTTAAATAGTTTCTTCATGCTTATGTCAATATGCAAGTTTGAATTATCTTGTTAAATATTCATGACACATTCATTATTTTTGAAAGGAAGAAGAGGAATTGACTTATGATTTCTTTAAGCTTCTCTTATTCAACTTTTTTTATTCTCTTTATTTTAAGCAAGATTTGCTAGAAATTGCTAAGTTAATATAATTTTTAGATGTGATTCGCAAGAAAATTCCTATCTTAATTCTCCATTCACCTTTCCCCTTGATAATCAAGAAATTTCTTATGCATAAATTTTGAGCTACATGATTGTTGAAATCCATCTAGCAGAATTAGTTCTGGAAATTTATGCATGTTGATGATGGGGCATTTTATTTCGAAGCAATCAATATGTCAGGCTCTCATCATTCATTTATAAACTAGAGTGAAAATAGGAGGAGAAAGAACCAAGAATAGATGCCACCCCTTTGAGCATTTGATAAGTTACTTGGCAAAAATTTGAGGGAAGATCATGCTCTTTTAAATGACATTCTGATTTATAATAATTTCTTTTGTTCTAATTTTAATAAGTGAAGATGAAATTATTTGAAGTTACATTCATGGACCTCTCCATTAATTATCTCTTCAAAATTTTCTTGGGTCTTATTATCATCAAAAAGATGATTTCCTCATGCTCTTTAACTACTTGTGAATAAAATCTTGATATAGATAATATTTTGAATTCCAATATATTGAAATTGCACGGGAAAGATATTATTTTGTTAATAAAAGTCAAATGTACATGATATTAAACATTTTTATCTTGTTTAGGAGAAGATAGAGTTTATTTCGGTAAGATTGATGATGATAAAGTATCTCCTATATCAAATTGTTTCGACGATACAAGTAATAATGATTTAGGAAAATATATTTCTTTTGAAGAAGTATTTGGTACAAAAATAATAATCTTATTTGGATTTCCAATAGCCATTAATATTTGTCCTGATATATGTTTATGCTTCTCATGTGCAAATAGTTATACCAAATATTCTAATGAGTTAAATATCTGTGATTTACAAATGAGAAAGATGAAGTGAAACAAATGACATTCTCAATAAACACATATAAAGTTGAAGATGAAACATCATCAAGACTATTTCAGAAAAGTTTACTTTATCTTTTCATCTCCCTTAGATTTTTATCATCTTTCTCATGATTACATTCATCAAATATTTCTGTTTATGTCCTTATCCATTAAGTAATATAAGGACTTAGTTATGAAATGTTTAGTTAGATCAATTTTTATAATTATGAAGCAAGAGTCATTTTAAGAGGATATTGATTGAATGAGATTTATGGATATTTTAACATTGATATCATAACTTTGCATTTAGTTTCAAATTTATTTTTAGGATAGATTTAATTTTGACTTTAGATTCATTTCTCTTTTTATATTTCAATAAAAGACATGAATATCTCGACATGCAATCTATTGGTGAAAGAAATTATTGTAGCGCCTACAACCACCTTCCAAAATTTTGCTTATGCTTCGTTTTGGAACCTCCCTCCTAAAATCACAGCAACTTATCTTACACTGACCCAGGTACTTGTGATTTGGTTAAGATTTATCTTTTGATTATGACTTGTGTTTTCTAACTTGTTATTCTGTCTAACCTGCTAGCCGATCTATTGACTTGGTTTTAACCTTGTTCCAGGCTTCCCTTAGTGAACTGCACAATCCTTGAGGGCAACCAACCTTGCTTTCAGGAATTGCAGAGTCCAAGCCTGCAGTGAGCCTTTAGCTCCAAAACTATGCAGAGCGAGGTGACAAATTTCCTTCAGCTGGGAAGCTTCACAGAGCATGAGAGGCAATGTCAGCCGCTCAGCCCAGAAATTTCGCAAAAGCTTTTCCTCAACAGTTGCCTGATGCATGAGCTAGTGAGTTGTCTAGTTCCCTTGGGAACTACACAATCTCTCCATGCATGCATGACAAATTTTTACCAAAAAAGTAAAAATTTGAAAAAGCATCCCTAAGAAAATAGGGATCTATTTTTAGCAATCAAAGTTAGACCTAAGTTAATTTTGGAAGCTGCCACCAAGTGTCACCTTTTCCTAGATTTTTGGCCTTTGCATCATAAACCCTAAATCAACCAAATCTATTTAATGGACGCTACCAGAGATCATTTTCATATTCAGTATTGGAGATCTAGCATTCCTAAGGAGATATAGAAACGTTTGGAATGGTCGTCACAACTATTTTGGGTAAGTCTTGCTTTTCTAGTCTTTTGCTGTTTTTTTTGTCACTTTTGTTTGCTTGGCTTGTGAGAGTGTTGTTTTACCCATTTGATCTATTTTAGATTTTAGAAGTGTTGTTTTCAGTTTTGCAGTGTCTTTTCTAAGTGTCACATGCATAACCCAATTTTTGCACTAATGGTCATTGTTGCGGTGACTATCTTCACATGCTTCATTGTTCTCCAGTTTGATTTATTCCTGCACTTGTTTTGTTTGCATGCATCATAATTCACTCATATATGCACCCATATTCACTTATACTTTCTGATCTTCTTGTTTTCATGTTACCATTAAGAAGATCTAGGTTTCCTTTTCCCAGATCTAGCTCTTCCCAAGCATGCGATGTGCATTTTTGGTTCCCAAGGCTCTGCCTTGGCTCTAGGAATTACGCAGAGGTTGCCAAGGCCTAGCTCCAAATATGCACTACACAGTTCCAAGAGCCAGTCCTGAGCCTTGGTCACTAGGATTGTGCAATGCGTAGTCCCAGCTAGCCTGAGCCTCATTGAACTGCACATCGTGTAGTTCCAGTCAGCAACCCCTCCCCAATGGTAGCTAGGATTGCATAATGCGCAGGACCAGCTAGCAGTCAATCATGTTTGAGAGCTAGTATTAAGCAATTCTTCCCAGCAGTTTCCCAATTTGTTGTTTAGTATGTTCTTGAAGTGCATTTGGTTTTGCGCTAATATTTCAAGCCATGAGTGTCTTCTCTGTCTCTAGGTACAACATTTGTTGAGAAAATCTCCAACAATTATAGGTAACATGGCTTCCAAGAGAGCTGCATCAAAGGATACTATTGAAATTAGCACTAGGCATGCAGTTGAGTAGGTGTCAGTGAGTTTTCTAGTTTATGTAGACACTCAACTGTTCATTGAGAAGGGCATGAAGGTAACATGGAAGGAAATATCCATTGGTCAGGCTTACACAAGGTGTATGCAGGTACCCCGCATTGCCATATGCAGACATCATCCATTGGATTGTCTCAGACACAAATCCTCAGACTACGAAATTTAGCAGTGCAAGTGGAACACATCTTGCTACCTTCAGGACAAAGAATTATCATCAGATGTATAACTTACCTCAGCTGGTGAATTGCATGGATGAACTTTTCTATGCCACACACAACTATGTAAACCCCAGGGATATTATAAAGTGTTGGATGAAGGAGTCATCAAAGTTTGGATCCACACCTAATCATGTTTACAAGACGAAGTCACTCGGGAAGGCCTACCAATTCTTGATCATATTTTCATGACGGTTATATGATCAAGAGAGCATAGAGACCTTCCTGCAGAATTGGGTGGTTGTGTTGCACTAGTTGGTGAATGGTGTAAAACCATTCAACTGGTTGGATCTATTGGCTCTTCAGTTGAAATTCCATGTGAATAACGCCCATAATCTGCCCAAGGATAAGCAAGAAAGATTATATATGTTCATATATTTACTTGATGTACTCTGTGCTCGACATCAGTTTCATGGCATGGGTTGGATATGGACACGATAGGAACATGCCGTCAATAATTATTGCAAGTTTCTTTTGAAGTACAACTATTAAGGAGTTATGGCGAGGCTAGCTTACCATTTCATTACCCTAGTGTACAAGTTGATCTTTGAGCAAGATCCACCTTGTGTGTCCCAAGAAGCGATGGAGGCATTACTTAACATTGCAGATTGGTATGCCTCACCTGGTGGCACCTTCATCAAGATGTTTGGTAGAGAGAAGCCTCCACATGTTCTACCAAGGTTTTCCACGAACAAGTTGGTCATGCAAGAGGTCACATATCACATCTCCATTGGGTTATCAGCAGGGCTGCATAGGAGGAAGAAGGCAAATGTACATGATATTAAACATTTTTATCTTGTTTAGGAGAAGGTAGAGTTTATTTCGGTAAGATTGATGATGATAAAATATCTCCTAGATCAAATTGTTTCGACGATACATGTAATAATGATTTAGGAAAATATATTTCTTTTGAAGAAGTATTTGGTACAAAAATAATCATCTTATCTTGATTTCCAATAGCCATTAATATTTATCCTAATATATGTTTATGCTTCTCATGTGCAAATAGTTATACCAAATATTCTAATGAGTTAAATATCTGTGATTTACAAATGAGAAAGATGAAGTGAAACAAATGGCATTCTCAATAAACACATATAAAGTTGAAGATGAAACATCATCAAGACTATTTCAGGGAAGTTTACTTTATCTTTTCATCTCCCTTAGATTTTTACCATCTTGCTCATGATTACATTTGTCAAATATTTCTGTTTAGGTCCTTATCCATTAAGGAATATAAGGACTTAGTTATGAAATGTTTAGTTAGTTCAATGATGAATTATAGTAAGTGGTTCGAAGCATGTCGACTCTCAAAACTATTTTATGATTTCTCTGAAAGATAATTTATATTTATTTTTTATGTTTGATTTTTTTTTGTCATTTTTTTATCTTTTTAATTTTTTTTTATGTTTTAATACATTGTTTTATTTATTAGTCGTTATTTTTTTTTAGTTTTTAGCTTTTCTCTTTACTTCAATTTTTTTTCAATCTTTTAATTTTTGTTTTGTTTTGTATTTTTAATTTTTATTTATTTATTTATATGTTATTTTGTTTTATTTTATTTTTTTGTAGGATTCGTGTCGATCATCAACTAGCAATCCAACCTTATTATGTTTCAATTTGATAGTTCATTTTAAAGTTATTGTTATAATGGACAAGTCTGCCCCACAACGTATCAATTTCATGGTTGATTTTTAAGATTTCATTGCAATAGGTCAAGTTTGCCTACACCACATGTCAATTTGATGGTTGATTTTTTAATTTTTGTTGAAATGTTTCATGTTGTCTTAGGATTAGATTTTAAAATAGCTATACTTTTAGCATTTAAAAAAGAAATTACTCTTGGTATAATAACTCTTTTATTTAGGTGTTCATTTTTAAAGATGTTTTAGTCAAATTATTTTTCCATAATTCCATGGTTGAAATATATTGAAAACTTAAGGTTTTTGCAGTCGTGATATTTGGTTTCAATTTCATGGTTGAATAATTGTCAAAATTTTATGGTTTTTCTAAGTCACGATATTTTATGTTTAATGCTATGGTTGAAAATAATTATAATTATTTTATCTTTAACGTCATGACTGAAAATTGTTTGTATTTTAGGGCTTTTCATAGACATGATATTTTATCTTTAATGACATTCCTGAAATTTTTTGCAATTTTAAGGTTTTTCAACATCTTGATATTTTATCTTTATTGCCATTGTTAAAAAATGTTGAAAATTTACCCAATAAAAAACTTTATTCTAGCATCAACACTTTTCGATTTCAAGGTGTTCTTTGCACCAACAAAAATGAATTTTATTTTTTTTACTGTTATTTTTAAAAAATATGGAAAATTTACTCCAAAAAAAGTGGTGATGCATAATCAACACTTTTTGTTTTTTGGTTGTTTTCTCAATTTTTTTTGGGGTTTTATTGCTAGAGTTCTCGTTTTGAGGTAATAGTTTTCGTTTGATCGGTGACTATGTTGATACGGTGGAAATATAATGTTGATTAAATTAATCTAGTTTTTCTCAACATGTAATCATGAAAAATATTGCAAAGTATGGTTGAAAAGTAAAAAAGAGGAACTTTATTTTAACCTTTGTTAATATTTTATGAATATAATTGAAAACATAAAACGCATTGGATATCCATCTTTACATGTGCATAAAAAGGTTCTTTGTAGAAACATATAGTTTTATAAATCTTCTTACCTTTCCTCATTCCTTACTTGATTGTTGTGCTAAAATTTCCGTGTACATTCTCCCAAAAACAAAACCCAAATTACTTGTGCCCCTCTTCACCACAAATAATATCAATGTACATCTATTGTTGATAAGACCTTGAAGCATCTTCCTTGTTCTATAAATCCATTAAAACCTCTATCTCTTGATTTATTTTTGTTTCCTTATCAACAATTTCATTACTCTTCTCATACTTCTCATTCCACTTTTCTTTCACCTTTTGTTTGAAATTGTGAAATTCTCTGTAGCTATGATAAGTCATTCCTTTAATAAAGTTCTTCTTACTATTGTTTTATGGTAATTTTAGTTACACAATTTAAAACACTAAATGATATGGCGCTTCTAAAGAAGAAAATATTTTCCAACTAATTTGATCTTGTATTGTAGGCTTTCAAATATTAACATACTTAAAAACTAGTTGAATAGGTTCATTCTTGTATCATGGAGTGTGTATTTATCTATTGTATGGATTTTTAGTCACAAATGATCTTATATACAATTAAAGTTTTATAAATTGATATCTATATATATATATTCTCTCATGAAATAAACTTGGCCCTTCAATTTGCGAATCATTAGCTTGATTTTTCAAGAATCTCCCATTCACTCGAATTCAAAAGATTTTCCATATCATTAAGTTAGTAATAATTCCATCTGAAATATGGATTTAGACTTCCTATATAAGAATTTAAACTTAATTTTTAATTAGTCTTTAGTTCAATAACCTTGCAAATTATTGTACAATATCTACTTCATTAACTTTGTTAAATATTCATCCTCTTCTCATTTTCGAGCCACTCTCTTTGTCTTCTTTAATAAACTCTCCAAATCTTATAACTTTTTTCATAACACCTATGTACAGTAGGGATCACTTTAGTTTGGGATTTATATAGCCTTTTGAGGGAATGAAAATTTGTTGCTAAGAAGAACTAATTTTGAAAAAGGTCAAATGTTTCACTTGGTAAATGTAACTTGTTGTAAAACCAAACAAAGCTTCAAACTAATATTTACTAGTAAAATTTTGGAGTTATATCTAACAATAAATCATGTTTATGACACACCCTTTAATCCTACGCCCAAATGATTAATTTTTTTCATTTCTTAAGCATGTTTTAGGGGGAGAGTGAAGAGAGATTATTGCTTCTGGGACTAGATTACTTGGGAAATTGATATATTGACAATTTACTATGCATTTTTTCTATTTTCATTCTTATCACCTATTCTTTTTAAATAATTTCTCTCTTTCCTTCTCTTCTCACAATCCCTTTTAGTTGGCACTTTATTCTAATTCAATTTTTTTGTGAATGAGATCTATCAACAAAAATATAATACCATCCTTGTTGTAGAGATCACTTTAATTTTAGGATTTATATAGTCTCTTGAAGAAATGAAAAAGTGTTGCTAAGATCTAGTTTTGAAAAAAAGGTCAAATGTTTCACTGCGTATCGAGGGATGGAGCTAAATATATTAAAAACTCTAAATATTAAAAGAAATTATATAAAAAAAAAAAAAAAAAAAAAAAAAAAAAAAAAAAAAAAAAAAAAAAAAAAAAAAAAAAAAAAAAAAAAAAAAAAATTATTGTTTTACGTCCATTAAAATGAATAATATTCCTTTTTTTTTAGTATTGGTACATTTTTTTGAAACAATTAATTAATTACAATAATTTTATATAAAGAGTTAAATATATTAGCATTTGAATTTATGAGATTAAAAAAAATTATAAAAAATTATATGACAACATATTATTAAACTAAATTAATCACTTATTTCAAATCAAATTTTAAAAAATTTTAAATTATAATATATCATTAAATATATATAATCACTTCTTTTTTTTCCCAACATCAGTCATGATTTACGTAAAAAGATAAATTCAATTTTATCATTAAAATTATATATAAATGATTTAATTTTTCATTGTTAATATAGGATCATATTTATAACGTAAAATATAAATATAAGTGCAAATATTTTACAAATTGCATACCTTCAACTAGTTTGCGAATTTCTTATCTTTACATGGGGGTTCCTCTATTGGGTGTTCTCAATTGTGAAATCTCTTATTCATTTAAATCATGATTTATGCATAAAAAACAAATTCTAGCTATTTCAATGGCTTGGTTTGATGAAATATATTTGTTCATATGCTTAATCTATAATGATTTCATGTGACTCTAATTTGTTCTAGGCATCAACATGTATAAGTTGAGTAAATATTAATAAAATGCATATTAATTAAGGTCAGTATACATATATTGTAATATATATTTTGGAAGAGTTAATTAAGTCAATTTATGTAATTCAATTTAGTTGGTAATGGAAATGTAATGTTTCCCAAAGCACTAATTTTCCATCTTGCTATATGCTCACATATAAAATAATTTGGAAAATTAAATGGCCTATTATCTGTGGACATATTTTCTTTTGCAAGGAATAAACATCTCATAGTGTAGTCACATGAATTTTATTAAAGAATCATGAACCACATATCCACATACTGTTGAAAATAATACTGAGAGGGGGGGGGGGTGAATCAGTATTATCAAATTCTTTTCTTTCAATTCAAACTTCAGATATGTATTTTTAACTTGTATGTCAGTACCATATAATAATGAACATGAAACAAGAAAAACAGATAGTCACACCAAAGAACACCAAATATAAGGTAGAAACCCAATGTGGGTGAAAACCACCTACTGCAATATGTCTCTATCTTCTTTCAAATTAGAAACTCCTTTTACAATGGTTTTGTACTGGTGCGGTTCTTTACCAGTACGCAGGCTACAACCTGCAGAGAGCTACAACTCTCTCTCGTTTTCCAGTCTCTCCTGGAAGGGAGCTACAACCCCCTACTTCTTTTCTTACAAGGACCACTTTTCATAAACATCAAATGATCATCAAGTACATGTAGATTTCACAGTCAACAGCAGTAACCAGATCAACAGAAATAAACCCAGAACACCTTATTAATAGAAAATTCAGTCAACAGATAGTCATGAGACAGATATGCAACTTTCCTTTCGCTGGCCTACGTCGCTACGCACTTCACCCTCTGTTGCCCTGCGTACACCCGCAGAGATCCTTCTGCTGTACTGCGTGCCTACGCACTGCTTCTTCTACCGCGCTGCGTACAGTATGCACCCAGATGCACTATCGCGCCACGTACTGTCACAGTAGTCACGCACCCAGAAAGACTATCGCGCCGCATACTTCTACTGTGAGTACACACCTGAACCACTGCTGCTCTGTGTACCCACGGAGTTCGCCTGTTTTTGCTTTGCGTACCCACGCAGTTCGCCTGTTTCTGCTCTACGTACCCACACAGTTCGCCTTTTTCTGCTCTGCGTACCCACGTAGTTACCCTTCTTCTGTTCTGCGTACCCACGCAGTTCACCTGTTAAACGCCTGCGTACTTCTGATTAGGGCCAAATTTGCAAATCACCAGTGTGCTACAGTTAGACGGATGCCCAGATCTGATCAAACGCTCGAGAGATCACCCTTTACAGATTCGCTTTCCACTTCACTTTCATATAGATGAAGCTTTTGTAACAATAACCCAATATTTCAGATCTTAAGATATTCAACCCAAAAGCATACTCAAGCCAAATGATCTCCTTTGCTTTATATAGGCAAGCTCTTCCTCAAATCATGGATCAATACCATGAGCCAAAACCATAACAACACAAATACCGTCGGCTAAGTACCAAAGATTAAACATAAGAAACCCCACGTGTGCTTTTCTCTTCCTTGAAATGAGTGCACTGGGGGTACGCAACTCCTGAACGGCTGACCTGCGTGTCTGGCCGCAGTCCCTTCACGGTGTACCTGTGGGTACGCATCTTCTAAACTATTCTCCTGCGTACTTCTTAATTTTCAACAAATTGAGAGCCTTGCCAACGGGTGTTGCCATCAAGTACAACATCTGTAACATATAACCATACCAGAAACATAATGCCAACAATCTCCCCCTTTGGACTTGATGGCAACTTAAACTTCAGCGTCATTCTCCCCCTTTGACATCAAGGGCAAAGGGTTATGCTCCCCCTAATAACATGCTCCCCCTGAATATGAACCAAATCTGCAAAGAAGAACCATAATCCACCAGACACCAT